>CAJQZN010022018.1:2847-30463 GCA_907164685.1 Colias eurytheme
TCCATAATACATTAATTAACATACCAATTATAATTAATAAGTCTAATTATAATAAGGGTGCCGGATTATAAGAAGGGCAAATTTGATATGAATATTCATGCTCATCATTCAGGCAAGGTATTGATTTATTTTAAAGTACATTAATCCGTAGCATTATCTAATACATTAGTGAATGGAGCAATAATAGACGTAATACATCTTCAAACAGTCCCGAGGGGTGTTCTGTAAACAGAGTACAATGTCGCTATAGAGTTGCGTTCATTAACCGTAGTTGGTGTCGTTGCTAATTACATTATCCCACAGATATTTAATGTTTTATCTATAAATAATATAGCTGAAGAGTTTGTTTGGTTGAATGCGCTAATCTCAGGAACTACGGTCCGGTTATGGAAAATAATCAGTATACAGAAATGTTAAAAAACCGTCCGCGGCTTCGCCCGCTTTGTCTAAAACCTAATAAATTATACACTTAGGTAGACCTTCCTCGAGAATCAGCCTATCTATTTAAAAAACCGCATCAAAATCAGTTGATGATGAGTGATGTTCATATTCGTAGCACTGTCTTAAAAACACAGCACGATTTTAACTTATATAATAAACGTAATTTGGTAAGAATATTAGATTCCAGTTCCCAGTAATGTAAATACGAGGCTTCAGCGAATCTCCGAGATGAAGTAAACATGTTTGAAGAGTTCCCGATCCCTTAGGATTCGTGACCTTTGTTCTTTGGTTGAGTTAAACCTTGCTCGATATTAAGAGAACCTTTAGACGAATATTGTTTGTGGGTTGTAATCTAACTCGTGTACTAAAAAGAATAGAAAAAGTTTCTTGAAAATGATAAAACAACATAAATTAAAAGCATAATTATTCATTTTGTGACTTTGATCGAGACTAAAGCTAATAGATTTTGTTTTTGCGTACAAAAATTGTTAATATTATTATGTATTAATTATGATTTCTAGGAATTTAACAACAGTCTGGGTTACCCAAAAAAGGCTTAAATTTAACTTTGCCCCTATTATTAAAATATCGTTATTATTATAAGGTTTTTATCTAGACTTTTAGATGTCTATTCAAAGAAAATCATCAATCATTCAATCAGATTTTCAAGAAAATCATGTGAAAAAGTAATTAACTTAAATATCGTATGGTATACATAATGTACATATTATAGACCTTAAAATAGTCTGAACAAATTGTCAGCAAGTTTTGTTTTCCCTTAAAATTTAATAATACATAGGTATATGTTTATAATTATTATATAGTGGGTAATATTCAAACGTTTTTTTTTATACTTATTGAAGATTGTATCGTTATATCGACAAACTCATTTAACTCTTGAACCTAAAGAAGAGAAACAATGTCCTACTGAAAATAACCTGCACGGTTCATCTTTATTAATTTACGAAACAAACCATCTTCAATGTATTAACAACTTTTATTGCTATCTACGTTTTAACTACAAACATCTATCAAACAATTATTACGGAAAAAACATTTCATAACATCTCAACACAACAGCTGTTATTGAATCAATATTAATCACACAAAGGCCAAACTAACCTAACAGCATGAATGAAAATATCGAGATACCTGCAAAACTGAAACCTATTTCCGTAGTCATAAAGTTTACTTTACAAAGTATTGCGAGAATATTTTCAAAAGATAGATGATACAACGATACGCAACAGGTTATTTTACTTTCCCATTATGTACGGGCTTTATGGAACTCTGTTGTGAAATGCTACAAAAGGTCATCGGGTGGACTATTTCAGTGTGCAATGCGGCTGTGTTAACGGGATTTAATTTTAGGATGTTCCTTCAACAAAAATAGTTTCATTGACACGTGGTTTCTTTCTTTTATGAAGTCTGTTTATTTACTATTTGTATTCATGGAGATGACTGAGACTGTTTTTTTCTTTCTTTTACTTAACTATGTTGTACTTATGAACTAATGAAAAGGTCGTCCCCCTGCATCGTGGAAGAGATCCGTGGTTGCTGAACTAAATAAAACCGGCCTGTCGTGGCAAGAAGCCAAAGCAAAAGCCCAAAATCGACGTGACTGGAAAAAAGTTAACTGAGGCCCTATGCTTCTCGAGGAGTGAAAGGAACAATCATCATCACTTATGAACAAAATATTGTCAACATACTTGTTAATTGGCGGCTAGGCGGCGCGGTCTACTTGATGTGCGATCAGGCACTGCATTCACCTGGTAACAAAGGAAAAACAGATTTAATTGTTGTATATTTGTAAAAAAAAAATGCTGATTTCGAAAATTCTTATTTATAAAATTCTATACAGGAAGGCGCACAATTATTCCTGATTGAAAAGAAAATACACATCTTACAGAATGTATTTTTTCTTAAATCCCGACAAAGCAGACAGAAAATGGTCTGGTTATTTCCAAAAAAACTATAGAATAAAAACGAAGAAACATTTGCTAATTAATTAATGATATCGTTTAAGCAGTCGCTAATGGTAACCAAAGCATATAATTGGGTCTTGGGCCAATTCGGTAATCCTGCCCAATCCTGCCCGTAATTTGAGTTGGGTTGCGATTCTGATTATAGTAGGTATATAAGACCTTTCGAATCTTTTATATATTTTGCACCATATATAAAATCTTTTAATGCTAAGAAAGCTTAGAGAAAGAAGTGAGAACTTAAAGAAGTGAGAACTATACATACACGAAGAGATGAAAAATTAACTGCTGATTATTCATTCAGTTTGCACATTCGCGCTTGCTGTGTAATATAGGTATTAACGTCGGGAAGACTTAAACCTGTAACTTTATATACGTATTTTGATATGTAAAATTTGTAACATTTTTTAAAGAGTAAAATAAATTATTATATAAAAGTAACTGGATACCAGTTTCTTTATTCACTCATAAGTAATGTTTCGTAAAAAATACCGTATAGGATTTATCACGCGCTCCATATAGGCTATGAAACTTCGTAGATCAAGTTTGACCTATTTCTCCAAGACGACACACGAGAAATAATATTGGTAATAAAATTTTACATCTAGAGAACGTTAGACTTTATCTCTGATAAAGAAAATATTTCTACCTAACTGTATGTGATTGTTATACCGCGTATAGTTAATATCGAGTATGTAAACGACATAGCAGAAAAAGAACTTGTAAGAATTAATAATGCTTTTGGCAATGAATTTTTCTGAAAACATAATACACATATTAATAATAAAATATTCCTGGATATTTTATATTACATACAATATTTTATACATATGTATAACATTTTTATCAATAGTGGAGACCAAAACTAAGTCTAACTTGGCACCTCTGGTACCACTAGGTTGTCAAAATAATTTCATTTAAATTTAGGGCATTCATTACAAGATAATCTTTCCAAATCTCGTGTTTAATAACTCGTCTCGTTAGGATAATGAGATTTAGTAATTAAGCACAATCTTTAGATCTCCGTTGTTCCAGCATCCCTATTTCATACTTTACACTAATTGCTTTAATCTCGAAGGGTTGAAATCAAATTTTCATTTAATACTGTATATTATAATATAGCCAAGATTAAATTCATTTTAGCACTAGATGATATTTTAATGAGTCTAGAGAGAGAAAAGACAATCAAAGAAATTATTGGTGCTATTTCTTTCCGTCATGAAGGTTTTTGGAGTTGGTAGGCACGATCTATGTTCTAGTTAATTTACCAATAAAAATATCAATGCGATCCTGTTTGAAAAATCAAAAATTTATACAAAATTAAAAAAAAAACAAGAGCGCGTATGCCAAGTCCACGTGTTAGAAATAAAACTTCTTTGGTAAAATTCAAAGATAATCGTCTTAATCCATGACGTGACGGTATCGAAACCTTGAAATTTTACTCTCAACTAACCTTAAGAAGTTTCAAAATATTAATACAACAATAATTTTAAATCACTCCATTCCAATGCACATACCTACCTTAGTTTTCGAGACGTTATCTCAGTACATTACTGTAAAAATCCATAGACCGATAACTATCAAATACGCGTCATCGAATGACGATAATCTGATAATGCGTCGAGTGCGTCACGGACCGGATATCGCGGATCATATCTCGTACAAGGAAGTTAATGTTTGAACTTAGCGTTGATTGCGTAGTACTAATAAGGTGGAGAGGTTTCTTAGAAAGGATTCTTCTATTGCAGGGATAGTAAGATAGTACCATACTTCTATACTAGTAGATGGTATGGTTCCAAATGATGTTAAAAATGTGTACCTATGCTATAAATCCAATTTCATAAGAATAATACTTACCATCAAAGTGACTAGGTATATACAAATATGTATATCTAAATGCATCGCACAAATTTTGAGCGATTTAGCATAATTAAGTAGTTACATTTGCTGCAGAGTTCAGATTTAAATCCATTTTTATTGAGGGATCCCTTTTGTATGGTGTTTTATTCCCTTTCAGGCTCTATGACCCTTCTCGATCGATTTTAGCACTCAAAATTGAGAGGGTTTTATATACAAGAACTACGCCTGCCGTTATGAGTACTTACGATACTATTACTATACTATACTATTCGCAGAAATAAAAAAAATAGTAAACTCATTCATGTTTTCCAAACTAACCTTTAAATGGAGCGTGTGATTGAAAGGCTTATTACACTACCCGATATGAAGGGCCCTGCATCTAGGGTGGGCGTGTTCCCTAGTTAGTGTGGCGCTTATTACACTTCTCTGCGAATTGGGCCCTAACTCAGTTTATACGCGAATGTCTAGAGAGATAAACGTATTGTTGCATTTTACATTATGCCGCCGTCAGTATCGAAACTTCAAAAAGTTGCTGTAGCAGTGGCAACCGTTGACGCAATAACAAATATTAAAAAAAGAAGAGAAAGATCTGGGTGAAAGAGTATTTGCGGTTACGTGAAAAGCTTTCAAATATGCAAATATGTACTAAGCGTGCTTGAACCGGGAGTTTTAATGAATTAATTAGAGTAGGTGCGGAACAATTTGAACACTTGTTGAGTTTTAAAACAATTAAATAAACAATTGATTTAAACAATTTATTTATTTGTTAACATGGCGGTGTGATCACAAACATTTGGAACTTCCCTTTTAAGTTATATAAACCTGTAGTAGGGAAGTTTGGTGACACCTTACATACAAAAGCAGCCACTCCACGCACTAGTCGCGCGGCAACTGAGCTCCCTAACCGCCCTAAACGTTATTACATTACCCAATCTGCAGGGCGCTTAGGGAGCTAGGCAGATCGGGCAGACCCGATCGCCCTAAATCGGGACACTAACTCCCTAAGTCTTATTACACCACTCTTAGTTAGGGTTAGGGTCCCTAAAAATTGGGTGGTCTAATAAGCCTTTGAGACCTAAACAAACAATCTGTATTTTACCAATGTCTGGGTAAATATTTAAACATAATTTCGATGAAAAAATAAATATATGAAAAATTCAACAAATATGAATAAGTATTAAAATAAGCATTGCTATAGCGTCGAAAACCGTGCTTATTGAAAAGTTTTAATCACGGAATTCCATAAATACGAAAAAAAAATTTTATGTAAAATATTTTTAAGTTTGAATTAAAAATTCAAATATTTAAAATCACTACGCATTTTGTTTTGCTTCTTTGACGAACTCCATGTGCAGAAATAGGACCAACATATTATGTCTACAAATATTTAAGATTCGTTCTATGTTTGATGTGAGAACTGGTTTATAAAACATGTGTGTTGCAAGGAAAATTATTGTTGTAATGATTTAATACTAATGATTTACGACGAATTGTGAGATACACAACGCTGTGACGCAAGCGGGAGTTTAAACAAGGTCCAGTTCCATTTAGTATACGATTCATTTAGTTCCGTGTTTTCAAACGTTTCTGATGCAATTTATCGTTAAACATGGAAAATCTAACAATGAACCATTCATTAAATATAAAATCACAAATACATATTTCATCTGCAAAAATATGTATCATCATGACGTACTTATCTGTCAAAACATGTCATAGACTACAGATTATAGAGCTGTCATTTAGAGCGCCAAAATCCGTTCTTATCTGAACAAACAGTACTGAAATTTACACTCCAAATTATGTCCATTACGCGATACAGATTGCAGTATCAACTGACGTGACCTATGCAATAGAGCGAATAATCGGATAACCTGTAACACACGTGACCAATTAGTCGCTGTCCAGAGCGCGGGAAATACACAGTTATCGTGTTCAACAGATTAAAAAATAAACCCTGTCATAGATGACGTTCCATGTCAAGTTAATTTGAATTCGGAACTTTGAGATCATCAAATGTCGCCGTTAATGATACATTCTTAAACGCACAATTAGGTTGAAATGCACAAGCATTAACTAGGTAAGATGACTATTTGTAGATATTTTTCTTATATACTAAATTTATTTTAAACTAGCGGTCTGCCCCGGCTTCGCCCGTGGTACATATTGACGTTTTTTCTACATAAAAACCATCCTCGTACTTCAAGGAATATAATAAAAAAAGAATTATCGAAATCGGTTCAGCCGTTCTCGAGTTATGCGCTTACCAACACATTTTGCGATTCATTTTTATATATAAGAAGATAACAAATATCGGCTAGGCGTCGAATCCAGTTATAGTTCGACAGTTGTGAAGAATTTCTTCCATAGATTATACACACCTTATCATAAAAAAATAGTCACTTCACAGTTACACACTACAATATAGGAAAATTGAGCTTCAAACTCATTTTCATATTGATAATGAGAAACCACTAAATATATTAAAATAGGTAACCAAAATATACCCAATCCATCATTTTACACACACGGGAATATTATTAAATTCACGCACACATTTCAATGATCCAAATGTACGTTCAATTTATTTTAATGTAAGAGCCGAGGAGTATTCCCAAGGGCTCTTACATGAAGAAAGACCTCTATGATGTTTATGTCATGTGACATAGCGAAATATAAGAATTTTACTTCTGCATTTTCCATTAAATAGAGACATTCTAAAATTGTTTACAGGAATGATTCATGGTTCGACAAAAAAAAAGTAAAAAGTTGTTTAATACTTAGGCACATATATTAATATAACATTTTTTATGCCTTTAATATATTATCCAGTTACTCAAAACAACGGTAGATAGATAAGGCTTTGGTTGGATATATAGAAGTTTTGTAACCGTCTATGTGAACCTCAATTTATAATATATTAAGGCCGAGACTGGCCTAAAAACTTTAGTACAATTCTCTATACAACAAAATCCTGCGCTGTCTAGAATCATTAGTATTCATTTAGATTAGATTTATATCGATAGGTATAGAATTAAATAAAATCCCTTTTCCGAAGCTTCCATACAGGTAGCGAAAGTAAATCCAATTTGTCGTTGTTTTCACATTTAGGCGCGTTTTCCTAAGCAATTATGCTGATTGAAACGTGAAAAAAAATTAAATTACATATACGCCCTTTGTAATTTTACGTAGCAGCGATTTAATAATACTTACATAACGGTACGATTATGTTCACGTTATTTACCTATATATTATTACTTCAGATTAATAAAATGCGAAAATTAATAACACAATGAACATCATTAATATTAGGTATCTACAATCTGCATACAAGGCATTAACATCTTCATAATATACTAGCAATGAATGTTTCAGTTATCCATATAATTTGTAATATTCATAACAAATATATAGGTAGTTAATGCAACTTAAATTTTAAACATTAAATATATCTGTATCTCTATGCAGTAAATAGCGACAAAACAATATATTATCAACCCTCTATATGGGTGTGAACTCCTCTAAGAGTAGCAAAGGGAAATAATAAAAAAAACCCACCAATCAAACAAAAGCAGATCAACAAGTTAGAAATAAACAAACGAGACCTTCGATCTTGCAATATAGGTACTCGAAAAGAATCTGGGAATCAATCTCAGCTCAAGATAATGTCAAGATTGGATTTCCACGTTGTTCTTCACCCCGAGGGTTGTGTGCGGGATGCGTCTCTCGTTTCTGTAATTTCATTTCAATTGCGTCAGTACATGGAGGAAAACCGATACTACCAGTGCTGCGTCATTTACCTTTCATACGGATGGTTTAGCAACGAGTTTCCTGCGGTATATTTTATGTATGTTAATAATGAAATACGTTACATATATATCAGAAACGCTGCACATAAAAAAAATTGCTGAGAATATTCTAGAAGAATCATTCATCATCAGCAGTGGCTTTACGAATTTATCACATAGGTACCTACATATAAAATGATCACAGCTATGCAATGGCTTAAAATATAATTTTCAATACGATGTTTAAACGATAAGATATATTCAACGACGTGATATTACTTCGTAATAAATATCAATCATTTATCTATACTAATATTATAAAGAGGAAAAGTTTGTAAGTATGTATGTAAGTATGTATGTATGTATGTATAGTTTTCACGCAAAAACTACTGGACCGATTTCAAAAATTCTTTCACCATTAGAAAGCTGCATCTTTACTGAGCAACATAGGCTATATTGCATTTTCAAAAAAATTAGAGATCCTTACCAAAAATGCAATAATGTAACCCAAGGTGTAAAAAAATCCTCAATAAAACTTCTGTCATCGCGTGCGCTGCGGAATCTATTGAAGATAGAACAAAAAAATGTTCTACGGTATTATAGAATGGATCAATATCTACAAGAAAGTCCGCGATACCATATGTCCATCTTCAGTAGTTATGTTACTACAACAACTTTTTTACGTTTTCAAAGTAAATAGAAGTGCCGACAGTAATCAAACCATGTTATCCATACACATATATTAATCCTTATCCCATTAAATGATGTTTTATTATAGACTGTTTCAATACCAGCAAAATACTTTTTAAATGAAAAGAATTGGATATTCCATTCAAAAGATATAACGAATTTTTAAAAGTGTCAATCTACAGAAAATATGTAGTAGGTATACTGTTCGAGCAGGCCGTAGTGCGGGGGTCACGGAGGAATTCTACCAATATGCGTCTTGACGGAACACAGTGGGGTTTTGGTCGGTAGGAATCCGACATAACCCACGGCCCCTCCCCCGGAGGCCGTGGGTATCTATGAAAGATTTCCCCACTAAAACAAAAAAAAAAGGCCTTAGTGCGGGACGGGGTAAAGGTGATTTTCATGTGATTAAAAATTAAACCTATAGTCCGACCTATAGTAGACTTTTCACTGTAACGATATCGCTATCTATGCGTGTGAAACCGCAGGGCATTGCTAGTATTTCTATAAAATATGATCCTTACTTGTCTGCGATACAAACCATATTACCTATACCTACCTAACTTAACGAAAGTTATCTACGCGATTATATATCTAACGATCGGAACTATATCTACTAAACTTTTAACAAAAATATGTTGATATAAATGCGCGACCCTACATCAATCCATATTATTTTTTCTTTGTTATTTTATTCCTACCCATATCCTTATTATTTATGTATTGAAGGCTGGTTGACGAACCGTACAATTTTTGCAACAACAATGAAAAGGAAGACCAACACAACATTATGTATCTTTAACAATATTGACATTGATCGATCTCGTTCCCAAAACATAATCAACATTTTCCTAGAAGTCTTATAGACGAAAAATAATGACCGTATATGTAGACTTACAGACAGATAAGTAAAGCTTAATTACGAGCTGTTTCTCCCGAAAAGAAAACCTAAAAAATAAACATCTACATGTAACAGTATCCAAATTATTTTACCCCACAATTACACAGTAGCGACGTAAACATTTTCACACACAGCAGCACCATCCAAAATTTTCCAACTTGCATTCCTGCCTTATGCCTGCTAAATGCAAGCTGCATCAACTTCTAACTCACGAAGTTTTAATGGAAGCATTATCTCTACATTATCGTACAAACTTTTATAATGGTATTTAAATCTTCATAAAGCAAGCGTAAAAGAAAATAAACGAAATAATATTTTAAAATAAAGGAGAAACTTTCGGGGTTATTTGCGCCACTAAATCACTTTCGTGTACTAAAACTTCTATACTTTAAGATGAAAACTAAATCTCATCTCATTATAAATTTTGACTAATTAATGAAGGTATTAAATATCTTATTAAAACTACCTTAAACAAAATGGTAGATAACTTTTATCGTAGCATATTGAAAGGTTTATCTAGACATAGATACATTTCATCAAAAGGAAACAATCAGACATTGCAATTAAAGACAAACAAACAGAAAAGGAATTATTATTATTGTTATATTAGTTATTTAGACAAGTTTTAGTAAACGGATTATTTATTGTTAAGTATCAATTATAGCGATGTTAGTGGAGAATACTAAGTAGACTTAATAGACTGAGATGAATAAAAGATGTCAGAAAGTTCGCAAAGTGCACACTTCCCGCTTTATTGCAATAATATTCTATAATATAAAAATGAATCGCAAAATGTGTTGGTAAGCGCATAACTCGAGAACGGCTGAACCGATTTCGATAATTCTTTTTTTATTATATTCCTTGAAGTACGAGGATGGTTTTTATGTAGAGAAAACGTAAATATGTACCACGGGCGAAGCCGGGGCGGACCGCTAGTATTCTATATAAAACCGAGATATTATAAGTATTTTAATAATAGGTATATGAAATGAGAAGATGTCATTCTTTAAAAAATACTCTACGACACCGTGATACCTGTGGAAAAAATGCGCTACTAAAAGTTGTCCAAATGATAATTCATAAAGTCCCCAAGTGGGGTAAGGGGCAGATGCATTATCCATACATCTGTATCACTGATCGATTTTCTTTAGGGACAAGTAGGTGATCAGCCTTCTGTGTCCTGCCAGACAGACATTTTTTTTTCTTCGTCTCCACCGGGAATCGAACCCAGGACCCCTCGGTTCTACGCTCACGCGTCAACCACTGTACCAAGGAGGCGGTCAAATGATAATTCATGCAGTTTAATATTTGTTTACCAAAAACTCAACTAAATCATTTTTAGTACCAACTATAATAACATAACAAGATTCTTTTTGTATAATTTAAATAAATTAAATCTGTCTAGACAGGTTTCCAATGCGTTGCATTTTCCAGATTTAATTCAAAATGAAAGAAAACGGACCAACTTCGCATAGAATATTTCTGAATCATGATTAAAATGGTTCACAATCTTTTCCCAGTCTAGATCTAGGAATGAAAACGTCGATCGGAACACTAACCTGGGGCCGTATTATGACCTCTTATTTCCAGACAGTTTACGCCATGAATTGAACTGACTGGCAAATTCATATCGCAATCACCAGCCGTATAATATGCGATCATAGTATACGGATCTCTCACAGACCCCTATTTTTTTTTAACTATTACACCGAACAAATAACAAAATGTACAAGCTTGTACTCGTACATTAAGCAAATGCTCAAGACAAAACAGCGGGTGTAATGGACGCGCGGAGCACGCTTGATGACGTCATTACAATGCAGTGACGTAGACAAGAGGCTCGTCACGTCACAATGGGCCCTAACCCCTTGCTTGCAATTCACGCCGTATGCAAAAGGGCCTCCCTTTGACGACGCCCGCCGGATTTTAGCTGGCAGATAAGACGGTAGTTACTGCCTTGAAGCCTTGTAGCTCTCTAGCTACATTTTATTCAATTACAGACGAATTTTTGGAGGGAAATAGAATCTATATTTTACTTGTGCAAATAAGTAATCAATTTCTTATGAACTTGGTGAAAATCTTGCCTTTAAAATTACATCAATCTAAAGGAAAATTTAGGAAAATATAGTTGTAAAGGAATATAAGAAGCAATGAGTTTATTATTCATCCAAATATAAATGTAAACATCTGGAATTTACACCCATTTCTGTAGATGTAGAGAATACACATATAACGAATGAAATTCTCGAACCGTTATATGATCGGAATTTATTACTTACAACTAATTGAATTGTAAAATGTTAGAGAATATTAAAAATATTCAAAAGGAATACTCTAGTACTAAAAATATTCAAAAGGAATTCGTATTACCGGAAAATCGCGGTATAAAAATTCAGTTTATGGAAAAAAGCTATGCGAATTATGTACGATAGAATCTAATTTATTTCACTCGCCTCTCAAACTCGGGTGAAAAGGGGGATTTATTAATCAATTGTTCTATTTTCATCAAGTGCTTTTTATTAATATATCTTTATCAAGAAAATTATAAGCCGAAAACTAATTAAAGATTTCTCAATAAGGAAACAAGTACAAATTCCTCTCTTCCTACACTCAAATCCAATTCAAAGGAGTATAATGGCGCAGTTTCATTAGTCGATAGGGCCCGCATGCGGGGTGCGAGAGATTTCTGGAACGCGTGCCACAGGGCCAGCATTCGGGGAACCGTTTTCATTAGTCGATAGGGCCCGCATGCGGGGTGTAGGGAGAACCTCCATTTTACGTAAAACAATCATAATCTCGATAGATTTCCACGAGATTCAACATTTGCGAATCCGTAAAGCGATCAGCCATTTTGTGCAGCGTCTTTATAATCCAACAAGCACTCACGAATGAAATTGAATAATGAAAAAGTATTTGACTTAAGACCCGCAAGCTGTACCGACCTTGACCGGTGAATTTCATTGGTCGATATCACGGTCGGTATTAAGCATGCGGGGAACTTGTTTTCATTGGTTGTTATCTCGCCTGCGGGGACTCCCCGTATGCTGTATACCGAAGGAGTTAACGACTAATGAAACGGCGCCATAATGTTCTATTTTGGCCGGCTATTAAAACAGAAATAGCATTAGTTTACATCCAATACAATAATAACTGAAATATAAAACTATTGTTCAAATTTACGATCGCAACTTTGAGGCAGTCGTTCGCCCTAGTCCATAAAACTGATGCTTATATTTTATTGACGGTTAAAATCATAGATAAAACAACTTATAATAATAGAGCGTGTCGATAGTAAAACTACTCATTTTTAATCTACATATATTGTTCTTGACTTGACTTTTAACGAAAACTGGCTTTTCGCCCGCACCGTATTTTGTCAATTCCGTTACCCCTAACAATTTATTTAATTTTTATGTGTAACAAACTTGATATTCAACGTCTAGTCAATACGAAATTTCAACTAAATGATTTAAATATTAGAAAGCCTAACAATTGTTACACAAGACTTCCTAATTTTGTTTGAAAATTCAAACTACCGCCTTTGACCAACCGTTAGCACATGTTAGTAATAGTTTATAGTATATTGTTCTAGTTTCATTAAGTTTTGGTAAGCAAGCAAACAATAACAACTTGAACTTTGCTTGTATGAGCTTTACATACAATAGAGGGATCAACAATTATTTGTTACGAAAGCTTGTTATGTAATAATTAATAAGGTACAATAGACGTAGGACATGAACTTTGATCTGAAACGGCTATAATGAAAAGAAATGAAATCGTAGGACATAGGCAAATCACAATGTTGCTTACTGCGGAAGATTTTTTCAAAAATCCAACAAAGTATTTGGACAGCTGACAGATTGAACTTATTTTCGATGATAACCCTCAACATTAATGTGAATTTTCAAAAAAATCATAAGAACATCTTCCCAAACTGAACATAGCTAAGGAAAGTTAGATAATTGATTAAGACAAAATATTTTATGACGAGTATAGTATAGTATAGGTAAACTATAAACTTATAGTAACAAAACCAAAAAGTGCTATTAAAAATACCTATAAAAAAAAAACTTTTCTCAATATCCAGTACCTGCCAAACTTCAAACTCACAACCCACCCCAGTACCACTGCACTATACCTCTCCTCTAATCGTAAAATACCACGTTCACAACCTCCACAGAATATCTTAACTCCCAAATCGCTTCATTCCTCTTAAACAGCCAAGCGCTTAATCGTGACCCATTTTATGTCGGCCATTGAACTTGCAATATCGTAACCATTGTGCAGATTTTTATGCTTGTTTCAATCGATTGGGTTTTTAGAAAGAAAGAAAGAAAAAACATTTATACTTACGAACTAGATAAATGCTGCTCTCTTCGTGTTCGTTTAAAGTCTCATTGACATCATCAAAAATAATCGGATCGTTCGGATGTTAAGCGATATTATGCAGATGGAAATATAAATCATTCAACAATTACCATATTATATGTACTAGAAACTGTACATAGCGTTAATTTCTGTAAAGGTTTACATACAATTACAACAATTCAATCACATTTTTAAGTGCTTTAAATATCTTCATCATATTATCTTCAAAAATTGGAAATAATAAAACATTTTAGGGTGAGGCGTTGTAAGTATCCAATCGAATCAATGAAGCAAATTAATTTCTGCTGCTATTTCGGGTTAAGTAGGTATTTCTGGGACACTCCATGTTATCTGTAAAGAGTTTGTTGAAGCATAATATTTTTTGCTTCATTTGTATGCAAGTTAACTTGTTTTTTACCTATCTTTACAAAATTTCTAATCGAGACATTTTTATGTTTACAAAATAACGTCAGCAAAAACAAGGAGATATGCTTGGCATGACAGTCACATTATCACCACTAGGTTTCACGTAATAACACCAAATATATTATTCAAATGTATAAAATGTAATATTCATTCAGTTTCATTCATGAAAATAAGTTTCCTGCTTTGGTTAGCCAATTTAGTACAATGATTTTACGAAAATGTCCACGAAATGCCATTCACTGGTAGATATAACTGGAGTTCACTGAAAACACAAAATTTTAAGGGTCATTTAATTATAACTTGAGGTTTGAACATGAACAAGAATAAAAAATATGATATGAAAAATATGATCATGGACAACCGTCCGTAATTGCCAAGCGACATGTTTAAATCATTTATTCGAAGGAAATAATTTGAAAATAATAATATGTATGTATAACGTTATTCGTAATAGGTTATGTGAGCAAGTGTTTTCATTTTCATGCAATCACAAATAATACTCCAATTTGAAAATCCATACTAATATTATAAATGCGAAAATAACTCTGTCTGTCTGTCTGTTACTCAATCACGCCTTAACTACTCAACTAATTTGCATGAAATTTGGTATAGAGATATTTTGATACCCGAGAAAGGACATAGGCTACTTTTTATCTCGGGAAATAGGATAGGTTTTATCGCGGAAATCCCACGGGAACGGGAACTATGCGGGTTTTTCTTTGACTGCGCGGGCGAAGCTGCGGGTGAAAAGCTAGTAAATAAATATCTCATAAAAGTTCAGAAAAATAAAAGAAGATAGAGTGTTAACAATAAAAACATTTCAACGTCAATAATCGGCTCTCCATAAAATCTTATTTAGTTCACAATTCATTGTTTACAAATAAACGAAGCTTTTACTTACAATTTTAACGCTATAATAAACGCTTTAATTTATCTCAATAATTCTTTTATCTTTTGAATTAAATTAAATACGCTGAAAGGTACAATTTTCTTTGCAAAATAATTAATTTATTATTTATCTGTACAACTGTTTAGCTTTAGCATTTAAGCAATAATTATAGGATTGATGAATATACCAATGAAAATCTCCGAATTGAACATTGGCAATAACCTTAGTTACCTAGGGTTTCTTGGCTAAATAGCCCGCGCCCTTAGCAAACAAACCCCTGAAATGGGAGAAATAAAACAAACATATAAAGTTTAAACAAACGTGACAATAGTTATTATTAATATTAAATTCACTCTATCATACAAAGTTAAAACTTCTTTCAAAATGCATAAAGGTTTATACATCAACGTATTTTTTCGTTACGTTTTATGCACTTATCTCCAATCCTCTGCAATATGTGACCAATTTGATTTTGCGATATCACGAATGCTTTTACTGCTAATCCCGTTAAAAATTTATATAGAAACTTCTATAGGTATAAGTATTTTTGGCGAATTATAAATTCATTTAGCCACGTCTGCCATTTTGAAATTTGAAAATAGATTACCTATTAGTATTATAATCGCTAGCTCTTTAACCAATAAGGAGGAACTACAGGTCCAATTTGAAAAATTATTTCAATGTCAGAGAGCCCATTTGGCCAGGGAGGCTATAGGCTGCATATCATCAAGCTAAGGCCAATAGGACCGGAACAATGCAGTTAAAACCGCGAGGCACGGTTAGTATTAAATAGACGCGATATAACTCGCGGGGTCGCAACTACATCATCCATAAAGAACACTGATTTGCATGGTCTTGCGTCAATCGTTGGATTATGGCGGGTTTTTGAATATCAAATGCGTAAGTATTTGATATATCTAGTAGGTTATACCAAGTTACGACTTATCTCTGAAGATACAAGAGAAATTACGAGATAAACCGACAAAATACATAGTTTCGATAGTGCTCAACTTTTTATGCGTGTGTTTTATTCGATTTCCTGTAGAATTATTAGTAGAAGATCCGAACATAGGTCAACCTTCACCTGCGTGATAATAGAATGAGTCCAATTTTATAATAAACTAGCGGTCCGTCCCGGCTTCGCCCGGGGAACATATTTATTATTTATGTTTTCTCTACATAAGAACCGTCCTGGTACTTCAAGGAATATAATAAAAAAAGAATTATCGAAATCGGTCCACCCGTTCTCGAGTTATGCGCTTACCAACACATTTTGCGATTCATTTTTATATTATAGAAGATGTAGTCTATTAAACATGGGTTGGCTGAAAAAATCCTGGACAGGATATTTTTTGTTAATTATTAAAAAATATATTTTTATTTTTTTAATTATGCAGTGTTGAGACAATAAACAATTTTGTTATAAAACAGCGCTCATGCTTATATATATTTCTTTTCTATCATCCCATCAAGTGAAAGTAACTGGTACGGACATGCCTGTTTATACCTGCCAACCTAGCAGTTTGTCCAGGTAAATATTAGAAAACCCTATGACCATATTCTGCAGTAATTAATAAAAAGCTATTCATATCTGAAGATATTTCAACTATAAGAACGTTTTAAACTCGATATAAAACAAAATAAAGTTTAATTACTAAATTTAAAACTATTTCAAAAGTAGACCGCAATTTCATTAGTTAAAAAGAACCTCAAACAAAAGCTAAATCATAAGGAAGGCCAATGCACACATGCCCTTTACACGTGTTAAACTAACTATAAAAAATAAACATATATAAGAAACGTGATCCTTTCCTTCCTATTTTGTAAAATGCAAAATATTCAAGCCGCCTTTGAGACTGTCGCCTAGGTGTTAGCAAAAAGCGGCACTGTATATGCCTCTAAATGATGCCATTTACTGAGGCACGTGCTTGCGTGGAATAACTTGAATGAACCTTTATAGAGATTCCCGTACGGACAGTGCTCTATGATATTTATGTTTACTATCTAGCTAGAAATGATACTTTTGTTAACCCTTAGTAATAAAATCAAGGAGGAAAAGTAAAAGTGAACCATGCCTAGCTACCAATACATAGCTTGTAGCTACTAGAATAACATGTCAATTTGCAAATAGGTTCTTTTCGTTTAAAGATTCTGGGTTTTGTCACAGATTACTGAATAGTTACTACGTAAGTTTTAATTACAAGCCTTACGCTAACAACATTCACAATAACAACATAGGTACACAGTTTTTATATATGTTTTTAAATATTAGTAAGTCCATCACGCGTCCCTTGGCACACAGTAAAGTTTTGCTTGCGTGCAAATATGCATAACACACCCATCCTTCTACTTCGTCATTTACCACGAACTTATAGCATGGTCTGTGGGAGCGAGACAGCAATATCATCATTAATGAGAGAAAAGGATAGCAATAACATTGAGATGCTAGAAAAAAGTAGTTTGAGCTGATTTAATTGAATGATAGTAGGTCTGTGATAGTAGATATGATTATTTTGTACGTTGTTTACACCTCAGTTGAGGCATTGTATGAGATACACTTTACAGAAAACATTTATTTCTAAAGAGAAAACCTTTACAAACAGAATGGTCATCGGCAGACTTGTTAAAGTTAAATGTGAACTCCATAAATTAGTTATAGTAGCACAAACTATCCTATAAGTATGTGTACTGTGTAGAGAATAGTTTGAACCACAAAATTTAAAACAAGCGAACTTTTCAGCTATAAAATATAAATGAATTTAAGTAGTAATACAAATCAAAATAAGACATGACCTATAGATACAGGGTACCTACTTGATTTACTATGATCTACTTGTAAACTACGCGACACAGCTATTATACCCAGATATAGATATATGTTATGTTTGGTACCTAACCATTATTGTCGATTACGCGGAGATAGTGTTATCACTCTGATAGCGGCCATATTCCCACTATTTTACGCATTATGATGTTTACTTTCATATCTGGGTGTAGTAATGAAAGGTTCAAACTATTTTATACTAGCTGACCAACGCAACTTCGTCTGCCTAAACCAAAAATATTGTATTACCTTCATCAAAACATACGAACAGAATCTTCAGCTTTAAATTAGTTAGTCTATTTCAAACTTTCCTGTACCTAATAGTTTAATTCACGTCAACGACAGGCAATACCATTAATTATTGTAAGTAATTATGCTTGGCAATCGTTCTAGTGGTTGTCGCGTGTGTAGATTTTCATTAGCCGTAACGGCTGCGATAGCGTTAGGGCGTTTGTCCACTACAAGGAATTTTACGGTCCGGCATTCCGATTTTTTACGGTCCGGTATAGCACGCCATTAATCTATATACTAGCTTGTGCACTATACGTAATTTTACTGTCCGACATTTTACTTTTCCCTATTCCGGATGGTTTTTTGAGTTTACGAGTCGCTGTAGGTATAATTGTTTTCGAGTGCCCACTTGCTTGGATTTTAATGTTTTTACTGCATATGCCAATTAAAAGCAAGCTCTTGTTTTACTTTCTTTTAGTTGGCAATGAGATTTGAGAAGTCGGTATTGTTATTTTATATTCATTGCCCAAGCATTGACCTATAATTATTATCTAAGTAAGTGTTGGTAAGTTAAAGTTCAAGTGGGAATAGCTTAATTAGCTCCTCGTCACCGATTAAAATAAATAAGTGAAACACGCATTTTAAATCTCTTACGGAACTTTACTTTTTATTATAACGAAGTAATATAATATTTCACCTTCTATATTTTTTACTCGTTTCTTGTAAAATACAAAAACAATCATTTATGACAGCATTATACCGCCAAACTTCCTTGAACTGTACCGCACTGATCCGAGTAAAGACGGACAGGTGCACAAGCAATTCATCGGTTTTTTCATGCCACACCGGACCGTAAAAAATCGGAATACCGGACAGTAAAATTCCTTGTAGTGCACAAGCGCCCTTAGGTATAACATCTATCGATAGGCTATCTATTTCAACTTCACCCATATATTATTTTCCGTATAAATAACCATTCCCTCTTTCACTTTATTTTCAAAGAAAAATAATTGAATAAAGGCAATATAAAAATAATACCTACTTGAATAAAGTAGAGACATATTAACCTTTTTAGTTTTTACATGACATCTCTTTTATTCATGAATGGATAAAAGACCATAGAGGAATTTAAATTCATCCGTTCTTTCTTTCAATTTATACCTGTCTTAAATCCTTGTGCTTCTGTAAAATTTAACATAAGCTGCAGCTATAGGTATACTGTAGTGAAAATTCAAAGAAATCGGTATCCAATAAAAAACGACGCCAATATTTTTAACTAAGTATAAAAGTTGCCTTAAAGTCTGGAACATCTCCAATTGCCACATTAACTTAATAAAAAATTCCGACTCGTGTACAATGAAAAAGTTTTAAAGAGTTGAAAACTTGCGTTTTAAATAAGCTAGGTCAAAGAGGACATTAATAATGTTAATTTATGAGTATGTGATTTTAAATATGTATTGCAATTTAAAATGCAGCAAGTTCATTGCGTTATGCACTGCTGCATAATACCAACCAACCATTGGAAAAAACTTATAATTGAAGTCTGCTAATTTCCTGCACATACTTGAAACAACAACTACTTATACTGTTAATATATTATGGTAATACTTATATTAAGAGACCAAATAAATGAAACCTTTTTACGAAAACATTTCTAGGAGTGAAGGAGGAGTATATTTAATATTTATATATTTTTTTTATGTATGTGCACCGATCTCTCTTGCTCTCTTGCTTTTGGACAGTTGGATCGGATGGACGTTCACCATTTTGCTTAGAAATAATTGTTAACATTTAAAATTAAATTTTGATTGTTCTTTGGAAGTATTTTGTTTAAGAAAATAAGAAATAACCGTCTAAAAGGGTAATCTTATATATAAAAATGAATCGCAAAATGTGTTGGTAAGCGCATAACTCGAGAACGGCTGAACCGATTTCGATAATTCTTTTTTTATTATATTCCTTGAAGTACGAGGATGGTTCTTATGTAGAGAAAACGTAAATATTATGTACCACGGGCGAAGCCGGGGCGGACCGCTAGTTTTATATAACTTTCGAGCAGTATTTCTGTCGTGGGTTGGTCACATTGTTTCCCACCAGCACGTCCGTTCACCCTCACGAAAAAAGCGCTAACGGTAGGGCTCGAACGTTAAATCAATTTACATACAAAGAGGTCCGTGGAAGGAAACGACAGCTCTTACGGGAATACTAAGTTACCTACGCAATGCATTTAACGATTTAAACTGTTGATTAATTATCTTGTATTTACATCGATAGATGTCTTGGCCATTGTCGATCTTTTTGTCGACGACTTGTTTTATGGCTGCCTATTTATTTGGATAAGTATATTTTTTTGGAAGAACGAGTCGTAGCAATAAGTATCTGTTTATAGAAATTATTTGCAGCCAGTCATACCAATTAATTTAAGTATGTGGTAAATATCAATTAACATTAAAAGTAAATTTTCTATCTCGTGTTTTATACAAAAGAAAATCGCTAGGTAATCAATTCCACATCGTTTCACTCGTTAATCATACAAACTTTCATCGAAGATTTTAAGAAATAAGTACCATACACCGTAACATAAGAATTTCGTTGTTACAAGTCAAAATATAATGTTTTGCTATCTCATTTTAAATAAACACAGAAAATCTCCCGCGGCGACGTAGCTGAGAAAAGTAACTGTTTCTTTATACTTTAGGCTTTCGTAAGGTGAACAACCCTCTGACACCAATTAGGCTTACATAAAGCCCTGATCCTAAAATAAACTTGAGTGATGTGTCAAGCTTGCATCTAACTCTTAGTGTAAGGAACATAAAAATATTGTACGCATAAAATACAGACGATACTTGTGTTGAATTTAATCATTTCGAATAAAATCTTTTAAAATGTTCATCTATCCATATTTCAAAATTTTGTAATAAATAGGTACATACTTCATGTTACATTCTAAAATTCTATGAAACATTCAAATAAGCGCATGGATTTAATTACAATTGGAACTTCATATAAAATTATCTAGAGCATTCCTTGCAGTAGACAATTTTATTGCATCTGAGTGTTATCTGTTTTTACGTACAGAAGTGACATTATAGATTTAAGTACCCTCGCAGACGCCCATAAAATTGCATTCGTAAAATAGCTCATAAGAAAATAATTGCATCATTACGATCTCACAGAACACCAGACCAATTAACAGGTAATAAATACCAGATGTTTGCAACATACGACGCTTATTGATAAAACAGTGACCTGGATTGTAAAATGGCGCGCAAATGGCATGTGTGAACGTCATAATTTGTGCACATAAGGGCCGTACGTGCGGCGATATTGAGAACACCGCCTATAAATCATCGCAAGGATCGTGTACACATGGTCTTATGTCATCTCGATTAAACAGCTGTCAGTTGTTTTTTTTTTCCTTTTTTTCTTCAATAAAATTTGCATTCCAGCCAGTGTCAATACAGATTTAAAAGTAAAAGTAATAAGTGTCTTCATTTAAGAAAGGAAAATTCCCCGTAATGAACTTTCGAAGAATTTCCAAGGTTCAGAGATCAGGTTACGCGATTGTCACAGAATATTTCAGTAAAAGGTCAAAATTTCGCCTTAATCTGATGAAGCCTCTTCACTTTCTTCTCGGAATAATAAACGACTTTTGTATAAACGCATATTTAAGAGCTACAACCAAATACTGAGCTCAAATAAATCAAGACTGTTTACTTTGAAACATGGGCGTTGTTTTATTGGTATATGAAACAAACCTTTTTAACGTAATATGGTAAAGTTTCATCCATGTTCATTACAGTAATGTATCCTTTGAACTCAGCCTCCATTGAAAATAAAAAAATAAGATATCGACATTTGGTAGCTATAAATATTGCGTACATTGTTCCAAATTTGTACAGTTTCTTGAAAGAGGATTCGTCTTTTTAATAAAGCTCGCGTTCTTTACAAAAATTTTACTAATATGTACCTACAATATTTTATTTATAATACATAATAAGATATTATAAATAAACCAATCAACGAAATGTTGCTGAATTCAATTACTTACAAGAATCAGATCAAAGAAGCATAAATTACTTGCGAGTTACTTGTAATAAAAATATATCAATATGATTTTCCTTTATATGTTTGGCATCATTTTCAATTCAAAGCAATTTTTATTAAGGAAAAAATAAATATAGATAACATTAGTTTTTTTCACATGTTTATATTTTTTTCCACGTGACTAGTTGCTGCCATAATTACCCGTGGTTTGTACCTAGATAAATTTGCTGAAAACATATTCATAAATTTTTGCCTTACAGGCTGAATACAAAAAAAAATGCCCTACTAAAACAGGACAACACAAAAACGCATTAAACATAAAAATGGACTTTGCACCTTCATGACCATTTAGCCGCGGCCGAGTTTTGAGGAGACAATATAAAATGCTTTTACAAAAACGCATCGTACCAAACGAACCGTTACACACCGTACAATGGAACGGGATTGCATCCACGACCACAATATTCATTATTCCCACTTGTACGTACTTTTCCGCTTCAATAGTTGAAATCAAAATCGGTCTTTTAGTAGATTATTACTGTTATTATCCGATTCGAGAAGATGAATATCACTGTTTGTTTATTTTCTTGTTTTTATGTCCGATACTAAGAGGGTAATAAGTTTAAAAAGTGTGCGTGTGTTCCGGAGTCGTTTTATAGATCTCAGTCTTCAATTCTTAGATTTCTAAAAGTAAGTAATAATATAATCTGTGGTTACGTGGACTTCTTGTACTTCTGAAATGAAAATAACTACCATCCACTCAAATGTCATGTTCCTGATGAGAAAATAACAAGTCTGCCGTAGTGTTATCCCCGTTGAGTAGTTATCTAGTTATCTCCTAAACCCTGTTCGATTGAACGTCAATTGAAACGGGAAAGATCGCTTTAATAACTGTTATTTCTCAAACTTCAGTCGAGTTTCAAATAACAATGATATCTTGTAACTAGCCGTCGGTCGCGTCTTTGTTCACGTTCAATTGGGTTGATATTGAGATATGAAATAGTATTTGGATCATTTCTCATTTGAAATTTGAATAAATGGTTAAATAAATGAAATGAGCATATACCTTCGTAACATCATTTACGTATAATAGCTAACCCTAATAATAGCTAATCATCACGATAACAATAGCTAACCCTAATAATAGCTAATCATCACGATAACAAAGACTTTCATTAAGAAAACCGCACTCAAATCTGTTCATTCATTTAGTAACCACTATGCGCCAGCTACAAACAGGCTATTAAAAAAAATTAACACCCTTGCTTTCATCAGGGTTTAAAATAGCAACATTCTCTATAGTTATTTAACAACGGCAGTAAAAATCATTAAAACTGAAGTTTAAGGTCAGCGCTTTACTATGTAAATTGCACTATGTTAATTTATTGCAATCATTGTAATAGCGCAATTCGCTGCAAGGAGAAATTGTTTACCACAATCCTGAGGTAAAATTACTTTTGCAATTTGAGTTTCTTCCAACTACTTGAAATATTATAACATATATGTAGGTACGTTAAAGAAAGCATATTGTTATTATTGGTAGATTTAAATTTTAAATATAGACTTCACTTTATGAAAAATTTGATCAAAAATCTTTAAATTGAGTCGACATGTGCGAATTATTCCCTATCAGTAAACTGTAAAAAATTGATATAGTTAGCGTGATTATTTGGGTGCAGTATCTAGATATCTATCTATAAGGTAGGTACCCTGCATTTAATTCTTTTTAATGAAAAAATGACTTCAATTTTAGATAATAAAGTCTAATGCGAATAATATGAAGAATAAAGACTATTTTCACACTAAACAAAAACAAACAGCGGAAAATTGTTGCCGAACCATAAAAATACGAAACGACCATTTCCACGGTTTCCAAAAACAAAATCATCGTAAATTTACTTCAAAACCGTAGTGTTGTAGTAAAACACGCTAAAAACGTAATAACAAACGGCCAGATGTAGATATCACTTGCTTATTGTATGTAACAGATTATACGACCCGTAAACTCGGCGATAGGCGCCAGGCGGTGAACGCAGACCTGCGCCAACGTACGCCTTGAACTTGTAGTATAAACTATAATCGTAGATTACTAAATAAGTAAATAGTTACTACGAAGGTAATAATACTGGTACATTATAACGAAGTTTGTACTCCTTAAATTAACTACTGGATTCGGAATCCCTAATTCCAACTCGTAAATTCGTTATAAAACAGTAAAAATAAACAACAATGTGGTTAAGAAACCAAGAAAGAAAGAAAATCACGATGTTGTACCTACTTCTAATAACATCAAACATAATATAATAACAGTTATACCAAAGGAATATGACTAACAAAGCACGGCAAACACTTTCGTTTTAATTAAAAAATGCATATGAATTTTTACTTATAAAAGTGACGCAGGCACGTACTTACTTAGCACAGTTCTGAGTACGTGGGAGGTCAAGAGATCATTATTTCTATGCATGATTGAAAAGAAAAATTCACCCGGTGACACGAACATTTTAACTTACCCGTAAATAACACCAACATTTGATATAAGATATGAAATACATTTGGCTTTTACCAATCCCTAATACATAGGACTTCAAGAGATCATCAATCACCAAATCAAAAGGTTAAACTAATACTAGCTTACATTTTCAAAACCTTTAAATAGATGCTAAAACGATACGACACAACAGTTTTCGAAAAAACGCAGTTTATTACTTTGTTTAAACAAAATTGCATTTCCATATTTTACTTTTCCATCAACAAACACAAACAGTATTGTACATTAATCTAAAAACACACAACAAAATAGATCCGCATACCTTAGTATAATCCCTAACTAATACAACAAATAAAAACTAGTTAAAACTAGGCGTGGAGTCACATCGAACTGGAGCACGGTACTCTCATATAGCAGTTACACTGTACATTGTCAGGACAACTTTAGTAACCTCGTTAACTCCGTGATAGCAAGATAATTAGGTTCGTGGGGCAATACAGGAATTCCTGCGATAGCGACACGTGTTTACAATGTTACCTGGTCAAAATATATCTCGACCTAGCTAGTGTACAAAGATTGGAGCGTCAATGGAACGACGTTGTTCGCAAAATTATTAGCATAGAATTTACAGCGATGTATTTATACCTTATGGAATATGCTTTTGTTCAGGCGATTGCATAATTTAATTTTCGATTAGCACGCCCGTCTAGATTTATTCCCTTTTTATGAAGGTGAGGTATTTTTATTAAGCACTCAAGCTCTAAACTCAGTTAACTGCGTATATGTTTATCGTATGCGTATATGTATATCGAGACTAAATCTGTTAAGCATTTTTAGTGCAGTTTAGTTTAGGTTATAAATAACTTTACAGTAATTAGACTTTACGATAGATTTAAAATACGACACGTCACTAAACTTGACATAAAATGGAATCTATTAAAACTAACCAATAAAAGTATATTTGGAAAGGGTCAGGAAATTTTATTTCAGAGCACTTTCTAATATCAATTTAGTTACCTCAATGCTCAGTCCCCAAGAGACTGACATTTCTAAGAGATACGGAAAAAAGTAAAGAATTTTTCGAGTTTGGATTACTTACATACTTCAGAGAACTAATATTAATTTAATATTACATGTAAAAATAAAAGTCTGACTAAGTAAGTATTGTGTATAAGTCAGTAACCACGCCCCAGTTTTTAATACACTGTAATAAATAAATTACCATCGTAGTGTTTCATTTTATTTTTGTTGTTTCAATATGAAAAGATCGCATAAAAATCTATGCTTAAGTGCGAAAGGGTGTAAATATACGATTTCAAGCGAAGCGAGAAATAAATGTCATTATTCATTGTACAAATGAGTGGATATTTAGAAAAAGGCTCTCCAATCCGGCCAGCGATGTCCCCGAGGGCAAATCTATGCCATCAATTTATTTTTTATGTTCTTTTTATTTGCTGAAGATTCGACGAGATTAAATCGTCGATACTTTCTGTATTTGGACGATGATTTCGGCAATTCTTCTTTATATATAAAACGAAATGAAAATACTTTAAATTCTTTAATTCGAAATAGGACCGTAATCGTATATTCTACCACAATAAACTTACAATAAATTATACTATACCTACTAGCTACCCGCCCGCGGCTTCGTCCGCTTTGTCTAAAACCTAATAAATTTTATACTAAAACCTTCCTCTTGAATCACTCTATCTTTTTAAAAAAATATCATCTTAATCCATTGCGTAGTTTTAAAGATTTAAGCATACATAGCGACAGATAAAGCTTTTTATACTATGTCGTGATCAAGATGTTGATACGTACTTATAAAATACCACATTCTGGTTGATCTTCTCTAATTATAATTATAGACTGTGTAATTATAATGAATGAATGAAGTAGATAGCAGCTTTATGATAAGGATTGAATAACATACGCCATACGGGTTGTAATTGATGTGAGAAGAGTCAATTTCAAATAATATATTATGTTTAGAAGAGGCAAGATTTTTCATGTGTTTCTATCACAAAGAGGGCACTTCTTGTTAATACAAGATTAGGTAATGCAGGATAATAATACACAGCAAAAAAGAATTTGCTTACTATTGCTTGCATATTGAATTTTATGTAACACACCTCATACCAGGACTTTAACAAGCCTCTCGACACTTTACTTCTTTGAATTCAGATTTTATCCTAATTTTACTAAAGATACATAAAAAAAATCTCCTTTTCACTGTGGTAATAACAAGTCAACATAAATTTAGTAAGCAAACTCAAGCGTAATTCTAAATCTTCAGATTTAATACGGATAAATAACCAAGGTTGGTCTATTATAAAGCCTACGCTAAAACAACATTTTCCACGGCTATTACCCACAAAATATACTACCATAAGTTTTCGACTAAATGTTCAATTTTTCATCATAACACTTCAGGCGACAAATTATTACTTTATTTTTTAATCTTGAGCGTGATACTTTTCTTTTAACACTAATTTAAAACATGTAACATATTACAATATATAGTTATCGATTATAATATTATACATGCAAAAGTATGTCAGTATTTCTGGCTTGTTACTTTTCACGCCTAAACCGCTGTACGTAATCAAATCAATTTTGAAATACAGATAATCTTATATATAAAATTCTCGTGTCACAATGTTAGTCTGCATACTCCT
>CAJQZN010022022.1:5653-18003 GCA_907164685.1 Colias eurytheme
TGCTACGGCATGATGCTACGGCATGAAGCTACGGCATGATGCTACGGCATGATACTACGGTGTGATGCTACGGCGTGATGCTACGGCGTGATGCTACGGCATGATGCTACGGTTTGATGCTACGGCATGGTGCTACGGCGTGATGAAATATGACATAAATAAATTTTCTAGTGTTTCATTTTACGCGAGTATTTCTAAAAAGTATCAGGAACTGTAGAACTCAACTGCACGCGATAAGAACTCACATATTTTTTTGATCTGCTAAAAATGATCTGCTAAGTTCACTAACATGTACTATTATATATTCTGTGCTAAGGGTACCATTAAAATGCTGTATAATTGTGTTGTTTTTATTAGAATAAGACGGAATCATTGTAAGAAGTACCTGCAACAATACTATAATAGCAATACCCAAATGTTATTGCAAAAATTACGTAATATTATATGAACTTTAAAAATGTATTTATATTACAAATTTCAGAGATACTATATAAAATAGTTCAAGTAAAAGTTTTGCAAGATTTTCCTTTTCTCACAGTGGAGATAAAAGGATTTGTATGTATTAGTATCTAAGATTAGCATTTAGACTACTTTTCGTAGCAGGTACGGTTATAAAAATCGGTGAATTTCTTAAGATATTGTAGAAGCCTGACCGTCATAATTATATGCTTGTATGAAATGTTGAAATTCAAAACAAAGAATTCGGCACACTGAAATATATCCAATGTTTATTATTTATTTATTGAAAGTTGTATGTGATATTATTAAATACGATTACGTAAATTTTAAAACTTTAAATGTACGAAAATCAAGAGTATTGCTTTTCCTAGAAAAATAAAAGTCATGAACCATGTTCTTAAATGTAAAGTCATGTTTTACAAAAAGATGCAAGAAGATAACCATTTCCACTATCAAATTATAGGTATACTTAAAACAATCCCCGTATTCCCAATTTTTTATGTAAAACACTGATTAATTTCATCAATGTCAAATTATATTTAGAAAGTGGTTTATAAAAATGTTATTATAATAAATATTCTTAGATGTAAGTAAATTGGATAATTCCATAAATTAGAATTGTAAAACTAATTGTAACAAAGAAGCAACAAAGAAAGTTTGCGAAGGGTTCGTAGATCTTAAAATGGCGGAATTCTGCGACAGCTGTCAAGGCGTATAATCGCAGTGTAATTTCTGCCTTTGAGACACATTGTGTGTAGAAATATGAATTAGAAGCTAGGTTATACATAGTAGACCTTATATTCGAAAATATTTTGACTTATTATTTAAACCATTGCATTGCCCTCTTTTTTTCTATCTTGTATTTAACTAGATGGTTAACCTAATGATGATCTTCCAATAATAATATAACTAACTATCGCTATCGATCATCAATGTTAATCAACCCACAGAATAGATGCCTAGTACACATTACAATGAACAAAAAATTACACATACATTTGACAATACATTTTTACGCTGTATATTTGACGACTCTTCACCTGTACTACAAAGCACCATCAGAACTCAGCCAGATTGTAGATCATACATCAAGTCCCTCTCCAAATGTATTCCACCCTAAGAAATCAATGTTCCCGTGACATGGACCTGATTACTATTCATAACGCGTCTCACATCGCCTCAACACCTCTCCCGGATTCTATTAACCTATTTACTGTACATTTAATTTTGCTGCCTAATCGAATAAGCAGATGATTTTGTTTACGCTGCCGGGAGCTTGTCTTGTTATACTGATGTATTATGAAGCTGAGTTAATTTTAAAAAGTTTAAAAATAGCGGAAAATATATTTTATGAATGGATAGAAGTCTTTCAAACAATCAGGTTTTATAATTAAGGGTTGATTTTTCAGTCCTTGGTTAGTACTTATTCGTCGAATAACGTATTAAACTACTACATATTTCAAAAATGTATTCTTTGCCCGTCTTTGACAGTTTACGGGTGACATTTTAATATTATCGTGTATTACTTTATTGGGCGAATAAGTTTTAACCATGGATTGAAAAATCGGCCCTAAAAGAGATTGTGATGTTATTTCTAAAATTACAATGAGATCTAAAATATTTTGTTGTGTTAAAATTTTATTTCATAAAACATTATTTGCTCAATTTGATGATTTGCTTTGTTATATTACTTATTTCAATGTTCTGACATCGAAAATCCCGTGAAAAAATTAATCTAATTCAGATACTGAAATGAATCTAATACAGATAGATTTTAAACTAAGAACAAGTTTAGAAGCAAAAGCCTTATGTCGTATGTTTTCTGCTTTTTCAATTTGTGTAATCGGTACTCTAAAAAAACCATCATCTCAGTCATGTTAATAATTGAGCAAACTTCGTAACACAGTCATGATATACGATACTTTTAGCACAGATAATAAACACATAATTTGCGTTTCTAGTACATATAATAAATCAATAGGTATATTAATACAGGCAACTTTACCTATTACAGGTAACTCACGTACGAAGGGTCGTCTTTCTATTTTTCCCGAAATCCTCCAAGTTGCCGCGGAATAAACTTGATAATAATTTCGCAAACAAAAGCAAAGTGTATGAGAAGTTTTTATGGAGCCCCTTGAACATAATTACCGATGGGTTATTTTATTATACTTTATTATAGCGCCTTTGTGTTGCCTAATAAAATGTATTAATTTTGTTTTTGTTACGGCTTCCTGGGGTAGAAAAATTAAGCTTATGTTTGGATTTATGTTAGAATCATAATATTTATTTTAGTAGTAAAATAAACGTTAAGTGATGAGTAGAATTAAATAATATTAAGTTCCAATATCACTTTCTACGGAAGATATTGCAAGTTATAGCTACAACACGACATGACTTTTGAATAACAATACAGAAACATTAATACTATTTTAATTTTCAGAAACCTTTTGAAAAAAAAAAAAAAACTCTCACGACATAGTAAAAAACGTTAAAAAACTATCTATGCCAGTTATAATTTTCAATCTAATATACCCAACAACATAGAGAAACAAAATTTCAGTCAAATATACCTAACTATGAATAACATATAACACGAATCATACAATTACCAATACACGTACATTCCTAAATTCATTATCCTGCATACCATAATAAATAACAATCTCTCACAATAATTCAAAACATAATATCGTTATGTAACTCGAGTTTCCTCGCTCCAAATAAAGAAGTTTTTACATCAGAAACTTTCAGATTCGTACGTGAGTCGCTACATGAAATGATTATTCTGTTTTATACCTATTTACAAGTTTCAATGTTATATCTTTTATGAATGAACCTTTTGCTTGAGTTGGATATAAATTTTGTAATTATTTCGCCCGCAATAAACAGGATTGGAAAGGCCTGAAATAATTTTAACCAGAATATGTTTTGAAGGCAAAAATATATGTAAATACTTCACTGTAATTTTGGAAAATCAAAGAAGATAGATCTAAAGTGTTAAGAATAACATGCGATGTGTCTTTTCATTTTACCCTTTCTTAAAACTAAATTCTTATTATTTAGTTGAGAAGAAGTTTAATGTTCTGTGGGAAGAAGCTTTTGTCTCAATATTGATTACTGAAATAGCCCCGAAAACATCAACTAAATAAAATAACTAATTATAATAATTGCACATCCAGCCCTATACATCCACGTTACAATCCAATCATTCGTAAACATCACTATCGCGGACAGTAATTCAATATAACATTTTTTCGACAAAACTTCCCTGATTAATATCAGTATAGTGGTCACGGAATCATTACATACGGTAAAAGCGAGATTTGGTTTGAATACTATTGTATGAACGTCGTTAATGGATTAGTGGGCAGTGGACACAATGGGTTAGAGCCACTGGATGAGGCCAGAATTGGGTCGGATTCGGCCAGTGTGTCCAAATCGGGTCATGCGATTAAAACTTATAGTTCAATGCGGCCCGGTTTAGGCTTTACGAGTTATCTATTATGCAGGATGAATTAAAGTTTCGAACACATTATAGGTATTGTTTTTGAGAAAGTTTTGCATTTGTGTGGAATAAGGATTTTATAGGCGTGTGTGTCATATTCTATTGTAACATGTCACAAGACTTAATATTTTTTGTATAACATGCTCAACTATATAATATGTACATTGTACAGTGTACACACATTATACAATACATTCCTAGAATAAGTATTTGTATTCAACATTAATAGACTGTGATATTATCATAATGCTATAAATACAACTCTATCTTCAGTAATGACTTAAAAAATAAATAAAAGCATACCAAAAATAGGTAATAATAGCCCCCAATGACACGTTATATTTATCATTTTGGTCATTTTATTTCTATAATAATAAACCACACAATCTAACGATCAACGGGCTTAAAACAAAAGCATCATATTTAATGCCCCATAATAATGCTAAAAAGAATAATACAATCAATTACCGATCATGAAAATTTATATTCGTCACTAATGGATTAGTAGGGGACAAAGAACATAGCTTAACTAGATGTGACGTAAATTGTCACGTATGAATTGTGATGTCCATTATTACGAAACCGTGACAGACACATGACGTCACGTATGATTTTATTTTGTTCACGGCAGTTGAGTGACGGTATTTTAAGAAACACATTACATACAATTTCTGATCATTATGTTCCTTCCTATTTATTTAATTACTGCGATCTCTTCTTATATATAAAAATGAATCGCAAAATGTGTTGGTAAGCGCATTACTCGAGAACGGCTGAACCGATTTAAATAATTCTTTTTTTATTATATTCCTTAAAGTACGAAGATGGTTCTTATGTAGAGAAAACGTAAAAAATATGTACCACGGGCGAAGCCGGGGCGGACCGCTAGTTTAACATAATTATGTTTTAATTTCCATTTTACTCGGCGATGTTTTTCCGCATTTTTCATGTGACAAAGAATTAATAAGTGAAAAGTTTAGAGTTAAACAATCATCATTATTATAATTGCTCTACTAGATATTATCTATGAAATAACAGACTACTAATTATTAAAACCATTACAGGCCAGTAATTATGTCCATTGATCGTGTTAATAGCATTCACTTTCCACCTTAATAAGCAACGAAACGAGCCCTTTTAATGTACCGATTGAAAGCTCGCAATTAATTGCTTTTTATAACGTTTTTGGTAAAAAGTTTTGTCGTTTTATAAGTTAACTAGCGGTCCGCCCCGGCTTCGCCCGTGGTATACATATTTACGTTTTCTCTACATAAAAACCATCCTCGTACTTCAAGGAATATAATAAAAAAAGAATTATCGAAATCGGTTCAGCCGTTCTCGAGTTATGCGCTTACCAACACATTTTGCGATTCATTTTTATATATAAGAAGATTACTATTTATATAGTTTTTAAGTTGTTAGGAATTTGTGAGGCGATATTTGAGGATTCATCCTGAAAAAGACATTGACTTTGTGATTCTGATATTTATTAAATTAATTCTGTAACATAGTCAATTTTTATTGCAATTATTATAAGCATAACGAGTTTAAATTTTCGATAAAATAATATGACAGTAAGTTTAATAATATTAGAAATCGTGTATTTAATAAAGCACCTAAAAATATAGTTAGTATTTAAGATAATGTCTTTTGCACGCCTCATAAGCGAAGCGTTGAGGTGGGTACTACTGTCACTTCGCGCAAAACATCTGATTTTTCAAACTTAAAATGTCTTTATGTATCATACATTGCACTTGTAAGATAATACATACACACACATATTAAGAAAAAACACTATTTTTAACATTCATGATATTTTTGATGTCATTTTTGTTATTTAAACTAGTTAAAAAACAGTTTAAAAAAGTTCTGTCTTGGACGTCCGTGTGCGGAGGATTTTCTTGTTAACACGATAGCGACCGAAATACTTTACTAATCGAGTATTTTTTTTTCTCTTACGCTTGAGTATGCTCAGGAATAGAACCCTTTCATTTTTCAGGGTCTGATTCGATGTGGTTTAATTGTTATTAAATAAACAAAAATAATAATTAATAAATAATTATTAAAAAAAAATTATGAGGCGTGCACTTTTGGATTTTCCAAACTATATTTTTAAGTATAGGTAGTATTTAAGAGTAATTTTAAAACAAACATTACATCCCAATAGTTATTATAACATCGTTCCCGTTGACACGCGTCCCGCGTCCCGCGCCACGTAAACTCGCGTCCCAGGTGATACAGACGAATCGTGTTAAAAACAAGGTCGTTCAGGCTTTACTCTCGTAAAAATTATCGTCTTTGACAATTAGTCTGGGTTTTTAAGATGGTCTGTAGTATATTTATATTTAAATTAATACAGTTAAAACAATAAACTAAACCGCCTTCAAATTGTCACTACTAAACCCAAATGTAGATGAAACCACATGTAATGCACTAGCTTTCAAATAAAAAAAGAATCAAATTCGGTTCACCCAGTCGAAAGTTCTTTGGAAACAAACCCAAAAAATAAATGCAATAAAATTGAGAATCTCTTTTTTTGAAGTCGGTTGATAAATACAAAGATGCGTAAATTCACAATTAATCGTGAAACGTAAAGTTTTAACGTTATCAGCGGATCCTAATTGATGAAAGTTTGGGTGTCGGCCAATTATTGGACTGAACTTACTGCTATTTCAATGTAGATTTTGGCCGTACAAGAATATTATAAAAGTTAAATATTGAAAAGAAAAATAATGTATCTTACATTTGAAAATACTTTCTGTGGCAAATTTTGTTTGTGTTTACATGTGAATTGTCGTTTTTTTTTCATTGTGTAGATAATATTATAATATAAAATGATTATATAAAAATAAACTTGAGTTGAATAACTGCCACAATTTTTTTATTTTTTCAAAATAAGTATACCCAGAAAAACAAAGCAGATAGCGTAACTCTTTACGCTTTAAACTAAAGAACTACCATAAAGAGTGTGATGTAAAAGACATTCGTAATATAATACTATTATGATTTAAAATATAGGCCCATTGAAAACAGTTTATGAGACGCGTAAATACGAAATATTAACGTTATCCCGCCAAGATTACGACATAAAGGATCCTAATTTCGTTCGCACTTCCAATAATACTAAACTTTGAATGTTTTATTGAATGGAAATGTTTGAAACTCCGTTGTATTGTATTCGATTGAAGGAATACAAGCGTTTAAGGCGCTTATAAACTTTCGCGCTTAAGAAAGAAAACTGTTTTATTGTCACACAAACAATGGATATAGAACATGTATATAGAGTTCCATTCAATACGCGTTTAGGTGTTGAGTCTTATTCGAATTGCTTTTAACGACATTTTAATAATAAATGTTTTGGAGATTTGAGTGCATATAGTCTGGTATAAAGTAGGTTAGTTATTAAAAATACATATTATCTTCACGCGATATTTAATACGCTCAAAAGAATACAACGTTGTAACAATTTAAAGCGATAATAAAACACAGCTTTAAATTTCGTAAACCCAACAAAAAATGACACACAGATAAAATGACCCGCGTTGACACAAAACGATGATTTAACCACGTTTTCTCGCGAGTCTAAAATAAACGGTCATTTGCAACTCGCAAAACCGCTACAATAAAGAGCAAACCGCCCGAAATTCACATGTAAAATTTCGCTTCATTATTTTTAATGGTCTCACACGTCAAAATATAGCAAAACGCGGAAGAATAAAAGGCAGAGACATGACGTTTCATAAACAAAACTCAGGTTTGAAATATGGTCCGATGGGTCTTACGCATCGTGGGGCATGCTAGCGCGCGGAATATTTTAATGTCCCAACTTCGAGCGCCATTCACGGCCCGATGGCCTCCTATGCGCGACGCCTAACTCCTTTCAAACGGTCCGCGAGTGTCCCTCTTTATCCCGAGTCATCCCGGCCGCGTTCTTTGTTAGCGTTTTTCTGTTTTAATTTATGTACTGCACCGTTACTTAAGAGATTATAAAGCCTGTAATAAGAAAACCCTCCTTAATTCTTTACATCCGAATTTTCGTGGAGTGGAATTAAACGCGACGGATAATTATAATACTCATTGAGGGCCGAGAGCGAAACGTTATTAAATTTTACATGGTGTTACGTTATTAGATCCATTACCGCTAACATTAATATAGCGTGAAATTATGTTTTTAGGGTTCCGTACCTCAAAAGGAAAAAACGGAACCCTTATAGGATCACTTTGTTGTCCGTCTGTCCGTCCGTCCGTCCGTCCGTCTGTCAAGACCCTTTTTCTCAGGAACGCGTGGAAGTATGAAGCTGAAATTTATATCAATTACTCAGGTCTACTGTCCCTTGAAGCTGTGAAAAAATCAAACTTCTAAGCCAACGCAATCAAAAGATACAGCCGTTTATGTCGCAAATTTTCGACACTTGCAAGGGAATCAAAACCTACAGGGTGCTTCCCGTGAACTCAGAATCTTGAAATTTGGTACGAAGCAACGTCTTATAGCATAGATAAAGGAAAAATTACGAAAACCATAAATTTTTAGTTACATCACATAATATATATTTTTTTAATAATTTTAAACTTATTTGTACGGAACCCTCGGTGCGCGAGTCCGACTCGCACTTGGCCGGTTTTTTATTTATTGAAGTCTACGCAAAGTTGAGATTGTCTCGGACGGGAAAAAGAAAAACAATCAGTGCTCGTTTCGAACAAGAAAGGGAGTAACAACAATAAAAGCAGACTACGGCTCAATCCCGGCCGGTCGTTACCGAAGTTACACGATCATTGGCAACATCCGAACGTTTCAAATTTCAATACGAATCATTAACATAAAAAGGAAACGATAACCGTTTAAAATTCGTATTGTTGCCTTTTTGTTATTGGTTAAAAATCGCAATTTGTGAGCGCTCCGCGTCGCACGCGATATTGAACCCTCCCCTTATTCTAATTAAAAATATATTGGCGCGGCTCGAATCAGGTTCATCTTACAGCATTCCATTTCTCAAACGTACACACAATTTTGGCTTTTTACCCGACGTAATAAACTAGAAGTTTGCTCGTTCATTTTTGACATATGAGTGTTGGGTACGAAATTTAAATTTGAATTTCCGTCGGTTCGTAGCCGCCGTAATTAGAAGCTAATGAGAACATACTCGGGTCGCTTTGGGCAATTTTGGCCTCATATATTTTTTACCCACGATATTGACAAATGCAAAATCTCCATTGTGTTTCAAATTGAGTGTCATACAAGAAAAAATCCCTTTGCCTTTTCAGATTTTATTAAAAACACTTTTATGATTATTTGCGATGAATATAATGGGACAAATTCGTTACATGAGATGTCAACCACCTCATTATTATGTTTATATATTTATTTTTACAAAGGATAGCCAACAATTGTTAACACTTTAGACATACAAGGAAAATACAATTTAACATAATATGTTTGTATAAAAGTGAAAGATATTTTACGAAATTAACACGAATAGAAAAATAACATGTCATATGAAAATGTTAGATATTAGTTACCGTTTATGAGACAATATTTAAAAAAAAATAATGAGGCATTCATCAAATTAAATTTGAGAAACTTAGTCTCAGTTTTGCCTTATATTCTTAAACATTTCACCAAACACACTAATATATTAATCATATCTAACCTTTTCATCCAATTTGCTATCATAATTACGTCCAAACAAAAATAGCTTGTTTGTTTGTTATTGTGTTGATCATAAATCTCAGTGTTCAGGTAAACAGATCGATAGGGTTACGTGCCAAAAAGGTGTTCGCTCGAATAATAGCAATTTGCTGAGATATTTATATTAGTGTAACGTGGGTGCTCTATTATGGTAAATTGTGTAATGATGTTATTTTCACTATCAACGAATAAAGTTACATGCTGTATTTATGTAAACAATGGTGTTAATTGAGATATGTCATTGAAAAATTGGATTTACTTGAAGGCTTTATATGAAAATATCGAACTGAAACTAGTCGAACAAAATGAATTGCAGTTACTAGGTAGGTATATATTTTTTATAATAACTTTCTTTTGTAGAAAAAAGATCGTGAAAATATCTGTATGCCTTACAAGACATGAATTTGGCGACATGTGACATCTACAAGCATTCGTGGATTATGGCCTAAACCCTCATCAAAAATATCTATCACATTGTATCACTGTAGTGAAAAAAAAAACAACTTATTGATGATGATATATTTATAAATTGTATTTATCGAGAATTTAATTCACCATATTAAAATAATTCTATGTTATATTTTAATTATAATTCTCTAAGATTCCAGATTAAAAAAACCGGCCAAGTGCGAGTCGGACTCGCGCACCGAGGGTTCCGTACAAATAAGTTTAAAATTATTAAAAAAATATATATTATGTGATGTAACTAAAAATTTATGGTTTTCGTAATTTTTCCTTTATCTATGCTATAAGACGTTGCTTCGTACCAAATTTCAAGATTCTGAGTTCACGGGAAGCACCCTGTAGGTTTTGATTCCCTTGCAAGTGTCGAAAATTTGCGGCATAAACGGCTGTATCTTTTGATTGCGTTGGCTTAAAAGTTTGATTTTTTCACAGCTTCAAGGGACAGTAGACTTGAGCAATTGATATAAATTTCAGCTTCATACCTCCACGCGTTCTTGAGAAAAAGGGTCTTGACAGACGGACGGACGGACAACAAAGTGATCCTATAAGGGTTCCGTTTTTTCCTTTTGAGGTACGGAACCCTAAAAATTAAGGATTATTGGAGTTTCTTGCCGGTTCTTCTCCGTAGATACTGCTTTCCGAATCGGTGGTAAATGTTAAAAATATGTAATGACCATTCAAAAGTACTTTTAGAAGAAGTTTAATTGAATAAATAAATGTTTAAGTTAACTCAAACATTCATTTATTCAATTAGACTACTATTTAGTAGCACTTTCGAATCGTCATTACATAAGTATTTTTAATATTTACCATTTAATTTTGATTTTTTTACCTAGTTGAACTTGCAATCACTAATTGAAACACATTGCATGAATATTCACGTAATCCCTTCAAGCTAACAAAAATATTTTAAATAACTTTGTTTTTATATCCCCTAATATATTGCGTCATTACATTTTAAATGCCGCTTCATCCTCAATAAAAAATAGCACAATCTTACACAAAAAAGTAATGTTTAGTAATTATCCCCTTTAATTTCTGGAACATTCTTTTCATACTAATGTAGCCCGAAACTTAATTATCAAATTGTCGAATAAAATTGTCTTTGAAAGTCAGTTGAGTTTTACCTAGTTTTAAAATGGCTCCAGAGACAACAAGGCTTTTTAAGAATGGTAAAAATTCATACAGCGTTTCCAATACTAAGTCAGATTTGAGTTTTCTGAATAATTGAGTGATTAGGTGACAATTGTAATTTTAATGTGAACTGTCTCAGAAGTTTTAGGATTCTGTAAGTTTTGTTGACTTCTAGGTAAGTTGATAATTATAATATTATTTATATTGTGTGTAGTGTAATATTTATGCACACTTTCGCTTATTCTTAATGTTATGTGGAAATGTTGTTTAAATTAGAATAAATTTAATAATATACCTATAGCTCTAAACGAACGAACCACGAACATGTTCTATGTTCTAAATTCCTATTTATGCATATTTCCAGATCGCACAACCCACCAATATAGTACAAGTCCATCGAAGAGATTCGCAAACAAAAACAAATTAAATGGCTCTTGGGCAACTAAGCGTGACCGAAGGGCACAATAAATTGGGACAAAAAATTTTCACCAACGTCACGTACCTCACTAATTCGGTGCCTCTGCCAGCTTGGAATCATGCTTGGAATCCACTATATTATTTGGACATAATTTTGCGGGATGAGGCCCTTTACATATTTATTGGGACATAGATTAGGGACGCATTTCAAAGGGACGCTATGCTTTTTTATATTGGGTTGTTTCCTTTTATTAAAAATTTTGCTTTTTATACTTTTTTATGAAGGGAAGCTTGGAAAGTAAAGTAAAACAATACGTTAGTGTTTTTTGTATTTTGGTAGAGCAAGGTTCTTTAGGTTAATCTTCTTGCATTATATGTAAATAACTTAAAAGGTGAAATGAGTATAATCTACGGTTGATCAAAATGAACATAAAATTGTTTGAGGTTCGAAATGACTTCTAGGTGAAACATTTTTACAGCAATATCAATGAAATCGAAACGACGATCATAACTTGACTCTGTACCATCATCGCCTTAATCAAATTTTACGAACAAATTTACTACACCATAAATTGTATCCGGAGGAATACCGAGCAATTGTTTTATTTTATTATCATTACTGTATTTTGGCTGCTTTTCAATAAACTATTTCCCGAGTCTATAAAGTTGGTTATGAAAGTA
>CAJQZN010022023.1:10310-24426 GCA_907164685.1 Colias eurytheme
TTCGATAATTCTTTTTTTATTATATTCCTTGAAGTACGAGGATGGTTTTTACGTAGAGAAAACGTAAACATATACCACGGGCGACGCCGGGGCGGACCGCTAGTACAATATAAATATAAAAAGAGCGTGTGTGGCGAGCACACGTGTCAGAAGTAAAACTTCTTTGGCAAGATACAAAATCATCGCCTTACTCCATGACGTGACGGTATTGCCACGGCACGACCTTGAAATTTTACTCTCAACACGCTTAAAGAAGTTTCACTTCAAAAAAAATCTTATTAGTATTATTTGATTAGTCTACGCTATTCAGATTTAGTCTGTATGTGAAACCGACAATGAATTACGAATTACAAATATTCAGTTCTCAACGTTACGTATTATATGTCCAACTTTATACAAATACTAGCTTCCGCCCACGACTTTGTACGTGCATCCCCGTTTTTCCCCGTTCCCGCAAGAATTTCGGGAAATCCTTTCTTAGCGGATGCCTACGTCCTAACATCTACCTGCATGCCAAATTTCAGCCCGATACGTCCAGTGGTTTGGGCTGTGCGTTGATAGATCACTATATCAGTCACCTTTGAGTTTTATATATATAGATTTTACAAATGTTTAAGGTAACTTTCCTTCTTAGAAAATTCCTTTTACGTGCTATGATATATTTTTTATGAACCTAATTTCGAATGTATGTTCAAATCCGTACAAGCACCTTAAACTTTACCAGTATTTGGATCAACTTGGCTACAAAGTTGCATTCTGTAGTTGCATTCAATATATTTTCACGCTGAGAAAACCAAATAACCAAGGCTTTTCAGTCTTTATTCTTTTGTGTTAGGTTTAAACGCAAGACTGTTTTATTTATAACTAGCGGTCCGCCCCGGCTTCTCCCGTGGTACATATTTACGTTTTCTCTACATAAAAACCATCCTCGTACTTCAAGGAATATAATAAAAAAAGAATTATCGAAATCGGTTCAGCCGTTCTCGAGTTATGCGCTTACCAACACATTTTGCGATTCATTTTTATATATAAGAGAAGATTGATTGATCACACGCAAAAAGGAAATCAATTTATTTATTGGTTCTTTATTAAAGAGTAAATATATAAAATGATAATTGGTAGATTATATTTAATTCTTTTTATTACGTAAAGCCTTCGAGAAGATGCAGTCGCCTTATAATTTAATAAATATTATTCATTAATGGTGATGATACCTCATGAATGTAAATGATGTAGTACTTTAATTTTCATATAACATTAAATTGGATTATGTTTTAGCTGTGTAGGATGAACAAAAAATAAATTTGAAGAGCAAATACAAATAATAATAAAGTGAAATAAAAAATACCTTCTCATATACAATTCAACTGAGAATTTCCACTCAAAAATTTAAGCCACAAGGCTTCATAACAGAATTTGAATATTAATTCCCTCTGAATGTAATCATTTTGTTTGTACTGTGTACTCTAATTGTTGGGTCTTAAGGAAAAGCTCATTTATTTTAACTCTTTGCTGTTTCAACATAATTATGAGCGTTAATTAGATGTTTGTAGTGTTAGTGTCCTTGTGTGCGTAAGATTATTATTGTTTGCGTCTGTGTTTTATTGTTAGGTATGTATTATAGGTTATAGTAATGTAAATAATTAAATTAAGTGACTTCAATGGTCAGCTTACCAATCTATATATCTGGACACAAAAACCATACTTGGTTACATATATATAAAATTAATACAGAGAGATTTCACCCCTGATATATCATATTATAGGTGTACCTACATTAAAAAAATATCGTTTTGCAAGTTTACAAAGGCAAAAATTCGTCATTTCCCCCGCGACCGATACATGGCGATTCGATCAGGTCCAAATAATCGTTCCCCTGGGTCGATCCGTCATCAAAATTTCAGTATCGAGTCGTGATTTGACCGTTTTTATTGAAAACCAAAACCCTTTGCATGTGGCGGCTATGATTTCTGGAACTTTCCTATCTATACCTTTATCTGGACTGTATATTACTATCCTAAGATTACTGGTTTCACAAATAGGTTCATTGTCTTCATATCTGTCTATAAATTATCACGATTGTATCTCCGAATATAATTGTAATTAATTAGCCTCTATAGATAGATGTAACTTTGTAGATAACAATAACGTTATCGCGGGCATAACCGTAACAATATCACCGCTATTTTGTTTAACAAATTTCGCAAATAATTTAATGTCTATTGCTCGCAAACGAGGCAATGAGAAATGCTTCCTTGCAGCTCGAAGCGTTCTTAATAAATAATTTAAGAGGACCGCCGAATCTAGGGCGCTTCCAATTAGACCGTGTTTCTAGCTTAGACCAGTCGCCAATTTAACGTCAAAATACTTTAAGTGTTTCTGTGCAGTCAAGTGAGTTTTGCAGAGGTGGAAATATAGTTGGGAACATTGATTGAACGCTTTCAATTAACCAATTAAAGTGGATTCAATTAGAATTATAATTATTATGAACATGGTTTTAAGGCTTAACCGATTGAAAGATGAAGAATTCTATTCAATTAAATATCTAGTTGTTTTTAAATAAGAAACAACCGTTTTGGTTTAGTAACCTAAACATAGTTCTATCAATAGATGACACTACAATGTACACCTACTTTACTTTATTGAAACATTGTTATAATAGAAAAACTGTTCACTACAGTAGATAACAATAAAGTATAAAATATTCTAAGATTCGTCGACGAGATTGTTCGACAATATTTAAATATTCTCATTGAATATTCCTCCAATTTTTAAAGCTCGTAGCTCACACCTTCTATTTTTGTTCCCTCGAGATTCTGCATCATATTTCAACTCAAAAAATACTACCGAAACTACAAAATAAACTCAGGAGAAATAGTTAATTATCGTTGCGGCGCTAAAAATTCCATGGCCAATTTATATTTTTTTCTTGCGGCAAAAATTCTCGTAAAATTAAACGTCCGTACCGTGAGCTTGGAGCGTGAAATTTCTCATATTATCAGAATGGGGCGAATAACGTGTTTTGGGAGGTTCTGAATAAAATGGTCCCACCGGTACGTAATTGGCAGGTGACCGGTACGATTCTTCAATGTGGACAGTGATGGATTTAGCGTGCGTATGGCTAGTGTAGTCTTGTGCGTTTAAAAACATTATTGATTTCCCGTATGTGTATGATAAAAGTTATGTGTTCCGTGCAAATTTAAAATAGCAGACATGTTTATAATCTTGTGACATATCCTAGATAGGACCAATTTAATTGCACAGTGATTTAGGCCTTTGACTGAACAGTGCGAAACTAGATTAATACAATTAATTTTTATTTTTCTGCACGTTTTAGTAAAAAGTTTGAAAATAATAATATTTTATGACATCTACGCAATTACACTTTGCCAATGAAGTAACGAAAAATATGAGACGATAATAATAATTATAAAAATCTAAGCAATTAGTTTATAATATATAGATAGTAATATAAAAAAAAAGCTTTTCAATATAATACTTCTGTGACCTAAAAATAAATTTATTCGTAGGCCGTGACATCATTCACACTTCACTTTATCGTGTGATTTTCGTACCTCATATAAAATTCCATCGTTTTCAAGTTTAGGTTTTGTGGTAAAAAGAAGTCTATGTTTGATATAAAAATTAGATAATATACGTACCGATCGCTCCACCTGAAAATTATGCGAGGAGTGGAAGTTCCAGTCTGTCTATATTTCCAAAGATAAACAATACCTAAAGTCCTACAAGATTTTTATTAATATTGTAAAGGCAAACGTACTAAGAAGTGGATAGTTGTCGCACATAAAATTCCAGTTACACTATAAGCATTTCAAATGAGTAATAACGAAAATCAAATATACGTACCCACGAGGCAACAATAAAAATTGAAATGTACGTTATCTACATAAAACTAAAGAATGGAGAAGTTAGCATAATTACAAAGCGCACACGTTCAACAATCAATCTAGATCCGAATGACAATATCAGAAGTTTCCTCCATTAAAACGGATAGTTTTATACGATTGGATTTCATTTCATGATATTGGATCGCTGATGGAACCTCCGGCTTGCTTTCATATCGAGTTTTAATCTTGGAATAATAATTCGAAGATAAATTCCAACTGAATTCATTATGGCCGTTATAATTCTGATATATGATACGTGCATTATGTTTGATTCTATTGAAATTACTATTGCGTTTTCGAGCTTTTGGTTTATTTGTAATTCTCTATTATTATATTCAGACATACAAAAAAGAAAGGAAATAAAAAAAAATGTGTGCGTGTACTAGTGTACACACGTAAGAAGTGAAACTTCTTTATGACCTTAATTTTCAATAAATAATTTACTGTATTATGCAACTTTACAAAAATACATCGAATCACGCGTGGTATGGATAAGAAAAAGATGGCGCGTAACGGAAAAATGTCACGCGTAACGAAAAAATGTTTCACTAAATTTTTTCCAACCCCGATAAAGAAGTTTCAATTAAAATTTTAACGAGTCTTTCATTTAATTATTTATCCTGAAAAATTCGAAACGAGCACGGTAATAATAATAATCAATAAATGTTATTCCATTCATCAAAAATTTTAATTTCTAAAGAGGCAAAAAAAGGACCGATAATAAAGGCAATTTTTTCCTACTTTTTAAACAACCCCTAAGTTATATTTAAACACGAGTCTATAAAGTCAGTTGCCAAAAATTCCGAACCATTTTGAAATACTCAGGCTCGCATAAAATTCTTGCGTAATTTTATTACAACAGTTAAATAAAACTTAACAACAGTTAAAAAAAACGACGGATTAAAGGTAACGCGTCCGTAAAACTTCATCTTTACTGTCAAAAACATTCCAACCTTGACCTCTTTAGTATAGGAGCTTGGAAAGAAAAAAAATTAGTTTATCTGTTTTCGAATTTTGATCTCGTCGTTGCGTTCCACTGTTAGTACCATTAGTACAGTGGTGAAATATACGAAGGAATAATAAAATGTGAATTATTCGCATTACCTATGCATTTTTAATACTAAGAGCTTGATGAAAGATTTATAATAATGAATCAGATATTAGAATAAAAATTATTGTTCTTAATGTATTTTATTTTAGACAACAAAAATGCAAAACCGTATACTGTCTACTAAATTGATTTGAAATTGCATATAAATTTGATATGCAAACAAAATATAAATTATGGCCTGGAAAATACTGCTTAAACTAACTGCTAGTAAATAAACATTATGAAAACCGTCTAAAATAAACCTTTATCTTAAAGCCATTTTCTGAGTAATTTTCTGTTTCATTGGCTAGTTAATTAGTCGTTAATAAGACTTTATTGCTCATTGCAAACCGGTAAATGTAAATCGTCGGAAGCTTATCAGACGTCTGAGAATTCAGCAAAAAGAGAACTAATTTACCCTTAAACAGAACATTTTCTTGTTTAACTATAATTAATTATGTATAGTCTAAGTAGTTGACGAATTAGTTATAAATTGAGTGTAATACTTGTAAGTTTTGGGTATTGTTGTGAGCTATATTTAGCTGAAGTGATTTGGTGAATAGATATCATCATCGGTTTTCATAAAGAGTAAAAGATTATTTTTCCAGAAAATTATAAAAATATATTGCATGCATTCAATGTTTTAATAAAACAAAAGTTATATAAAACCTTGAATTATTTGTTTATTTTTTCCTCAAAGAATAAGTTTATTTCGCTGCGGCACACAGGCTGCGGTATGTATGGGTACAGTTATAGATACAACGCTACTTACACTGACTACACATTCAATATTCATATTCATTCATTCATCAGTCATATTCACACCCACATTCGCACTAATTGTTTTTAATTCACTTCACACTACAAAATTAAAATGACTCATGCAAACAACTGGAATCATAATTTAACTCTTACGCTATGCGCGTCGTTGTGGCCGAAACACTCGCGTTAATAGGGTTAATGCGCTCAGTAAATACAAGAGTGCGCTCCCGGCAAGCTATTTTCTGTTAAAATATCACCCTTTCAGGATTACACGTAAGTCTCACGAGTCACGAGTGGTCGCTAGTTAATGTTCTAGACGGATATGACGGTACATTGTCATTTCAATAGATATATGTAGTGTCTTCAAGCGAAACGTTTTGGTGACTTTTTGTGCCCTAAAACACTGTAATTTTTTTAAAGATTAAAAATTCTGATTGTAAATTATAAACTATCGCTATTTAAAATTCTTCTAAATCAGTCTAGCTGTTTTTCCGAAATCCTATTGATGTCTGAAAAAGGTGGCCTCTACGGTGATCTGTGTACTCTATAATTTATCGTTGATTTTTTTACATTATTTTTACATATTCGGGGTATTAAAATTTTCTAAGAAATAATAGTATTATGGGTGATTTTGAGGATCCTAAGGCGTAACTTACTACTTCTTCTAAAACATGACAAGTACCAAGATTTCATCGACTCCTGTAACATTTACGAGTGTTTAACTTTACTGTTTTCATCAAGGTATGCAATACTCAATCCCCAACTTTATTACCAACAAAACATAAACACAACACACGTATACCAAAAGTATGAATGTACGGAACCCCATAAAATATTTCACGCAGCCTGTTTATTACATTTATAAAACTATATTTCCATGCTTATATATTACAATGAACCTATGTACAGTCGTTTGAGCGTGAACGAATGTCACGTACCTACCCGATGTAGGGTTGTCAACTTAAAATTTAATAATAATTTAATTTAAAACTTACAATTAGTTACCTACTACTTAGAAATTAATAATTATTATTTCAAATATTTTTCTGTTGCCATTTTGGTAGTAAGTACAAAAGAACCAAATTTAAAAGATTTATAAACAACAAAATAATTACACAAATCAGTTTCAAACAGTAGAACAATTTAAGCGAATGGATATAAAGGAGTAGGTATACAAATAGAGTAAAATCAGTTTTTCTACGCACATGACGTATGTCTACTTACACTATAAAATAATTTTCTTCTATCTATCTATCTATGTTCTCGAAACGAAGTATACAACATTTCAAAGTAAACAGAGTATAATTTAAAACATAAAAAACCCCTCTGTACCAGCCCTTTTTTTTTATAGTGAGAAATCTTCCAAAGATACCCACGCCGGGGAAGGAGCCGTGGGTTATGTCGGATTCTTACCGACTAAAACCCCACTGTGTTCCGTCGAGCCGCTTTAATGATGATGCGGGTATTTGTTAGAATTCTTCCGCGACCCTCTGTACCAGCCCTAGCTCCACGTGAATAGAATTATAGTAAATTATATTAAGATCGCGCACCACGATGTTTTAGAATTATCCAATATGCTAAGGGAATACACTGATACAGATTAATGTGATATTCCTCTTAAGCTTGTTACTATTACGCGTTTGGAAAATTAAATGTACGTTCATTGAAGCGTGGGTTTATGGGGAGTAAATGTAATATATTATATCCGAAATAATTTTCAGATGGTTTTCACCGTTTTTATGAACTTGGTATTTATATTTTTTATAATTTTTTGCCAAAAAACCTTGCTTTAAACTAATTTTGACGTGACAACGTCTTATAATTCGATGGAGCCGGCTGCACCTCGGAGCAATTAACAAGCCTGGAGAAGTAACAATTAATTGAACGTTTCTTATATAGTGGCTCTCTTTTATTCAATACCCTAATTAATGCGATAGACAGAGACAACACACTGTTATCTGCTTGGCATTCAAATCCACATGTAGCCACTTTTTGTTCTAAAAAGGTAGTGCTTGCCTTTACTTTATCGAATACTAAAATATCGATAAAAAAAAATTAAGTTATAAAATTGCTTGAAGATAATTTAAGATTCGTTTAATTTTGAATTATGGATAGGTAATTCCAAATTTTAAGATTCGTTTAATTTGGAATTATTCATTTACGATGCGTATTGACTGCCTTGCATTGTATGGTAGTGGTATTTATAAAAAAATATTATGAGGTATTTCGGTTTAGGTTGTTTTTATGGTTTCGTAAAAAGGTACGTATTTTTTTCCTGTTTTCATAGATTCATTCATAGAATTATACGGAACCCTTCGTGCGCGAATCTGACTTCCACCTGGTTGATCTTTTTACAAATCAATAGTCGTATCCTACTAATATTATAAAAGCAAAAATATATAAGAATGGACATATTTTGATACTCTTTCACGTAAAAACTACTGAATGAGTTTTTATGGAACTTCATAATTATATAGTTTAAACATCAGAATTCAGAATAACATATTATAGGCTACAATTTACCGCAGGAAAATAACTCATTCCCACAGGAAAAAATTGGTACAAGTTTAAAATAAATTGCTTCAAATAAAACAAATAAACATTTATTTTTTTACAACCTTTTAATTTCGATACTTAATTACCAAATTACAATATTTATTATTTAAAATAGATGCCACCTTAAACTTGTGGCACAGCATCTCTGCAAAGCACTTTACTATTCTTCCCGTCTGATTCGAAATGATTTGAACAAGGCCGAGAATGTTTTGAAGGCTTCCAATTTTTCCTGTGCTATAGCTTTAACCCAAACATCTTTTAATTGTTCTCAAGCCAGAAACCTGCAAATAACAATAAAATCCATACTTAAATACCTTTTTTTTTCTCCTAACCTAAAGCAGTCATTACTCATTATCAATGAAGTACTTCGTTCCTACTCAAGTATCGATAATTGCACAACACTATGGAAGTTATATTTTGCATTTTTTCTAAAAACTAAGCTGATTATGATTTCATTTCAATGATTACGGTTAGATAAAACTTAGATGATTAAGAAAATAAGGTAAATTAACTTATTTATAATACAATTAACAAAAAAATTGATCAAAACACTAACCTGTGAAGTGACAAATTTCTATCTTCGTCCGATTTCACATTACTACGGCTTTTACAGCCGTAAGCAACACAAGCCATGTTATCTTTAGTCAATTGTCTTTTCATAAAATAACAAATTAAACTAAAACACTCGTTTTTCACTTCAAAAAAGATAAGTAAAATAACCAAGCGATGATCACCAGACTGGTGATCAAAACAAATTGTAATGGCTACATGTCATTTCAAACTGTCGAACTGACATATATCTGTCCTCTTTTTTCGCATGACATTTTGCCATATGCTAAAAAGGCCAAACTAGTGCGTTATTGTTCAATTAATTGTTACTTCTCCAGGCTTGTTAATTGCTCCGAGGGCTGCACGCACGAAAAAACATGACTCATGCAGCGTTACCTCGCTCTGAGGCGTTCCATGTAAGGCTTGAAGTGCAAGCGAGAGCGAGGAACGAGCGACAAAGAAGCACAATCGGACGTTGTCACGTTCAACTATCGTCAGTAAACCCACTTTATAGACAAATATTTTTTTTAATACATACCAATTATTAACATATTATAGCCCTTATTCTTGAATAGCTATCTATACGTTTGCCATCTTTCAAAAAGGCGCTTGAACCGTAACCCATAGCAACCGTGAAATCTAAATTTCAATCTGATAAAGTTAGCTCCAGAACCTTATTATATAGCAGCGCCTTCACGACCTCTGAGAAGTTACTATTCAAGAAATTCAATTCCACTATCAACACGGCCACTAAAGTTTCGGTCGAATAAAAGAAAATCATAGACTTTATTGAATTGAAGTAATAAAGCCAGAACTGTTGCTGTATAAACGAAGTACAGTGCATTTTAACGAGCGAGGTTTGTGAAAGAATATTCATGAAAATAAACTTTTTATTGACATTTTTTTTAATAAAGAGATCAATCTATACTAATGGTATAAACCAGAATATTTTTTTTGTTTGTTTGAACGCGCTAATCTCAAGAACTACTGGTCCGATTTGAAAAATTATTTCGTTGGTTAGACAGCCCATTTATTAAGGAAAGTTATAGGCTTATCATCGCTAAGACCAACAGGAGCGGAGCATAGCGGGTTAGCTGTCCGGAGCTAGCTGTGCCCCCTGTGGGGCACAGCTAGTTAAAAATATTTAGACGTTCTTCATACCTGCATAGTGCGTACACCGATACACCTACTACAAAAATCGGACGAATAGGTTTTGAGTTAAATCGTCATCAGCAGAAAATAATCGTTTCTTTAATATTAAATTCTAGTTATTTTCGGCAATATTATACCTAGAAGTAAGGCTCGAACCCCTATGATCCAGTACCGTACTTCGTATGATTGTTATCAATAAACAAGATATAACTCTATATTCCTATACACTTCGAAGTTTCCAATGCATTGTTTGTGGCATTGTTACAGAACTCAATACGGCCAATCCACTATCTCGGGTTATAGTTAGATTACTACTCAACTAAATATTATACAAACGTGTCACATAGCATAAGTGTTTTGGATTTAAACTCTTCGGGATGTTTTAACGCTACACCTGCACCGTGTCGCGACCGCCCGGTCGTGCCCCGTCCGGGGCATAATCAAACATTATTGTATACTTTTTGTATGAAGAGACACATGCTGAGGCTCGGACGGAGCCCGGACGGGGCAGGTCGTTGAAATATTGATGGATATTGTTTCATTCGTTTCCCGGATCCGGCACGGTGTAGCGAGTCATGCTTTACCAACCCACATCTCACACAAATATGTTACATCTCTTGCGTAAGTGTTTTCATTAAAACTCTTATCATTATCGCGTACAATATTTATACACGACGCTATACCATTTAATATGTATGAGCTCCAAGAGAAACGAAACTGAGCGTAAGTATCACTTGAAAGTTGCGAAAATTTTACTAGCTTCGAGTTTAACCGCGAACGCTTTTAAGGTTGGAGACAATGTACAGTCAAATACAATATTCAGGAAAACGGCATTGTACGAGAAAATGTAGCATTGTTCCTTAGTCCATTGTTGGCACTTTGGCACTAACTAATGGAGACTGCATTGTCTTGAGACTAAAGTCAGCGTGATTTGGTTTGATCCGGATCTACTTTAATTGTATTGCTGTGTAGATCTGTTTTATAACAAGTAGAATCTATTAAATTTTATAAGAAACGAATCTAGAATATTAATTGTAACATAAAGCTATAATACGAGAAAATGTCATATTTCATGCAAATGGAAACATATAAATGGTAACAGAAATACTTGAATTCGTTTTAAACCTTTTAGAATATAAATGAATTCAATTCAGATGTTCCAAGAATATCAGATGTAATAATAGTTTTATAACGAACTGTAGAGGATCAACAATGAATGCAAAAGTGTGTTTTTTCTATTGTTATTTTCTATTGTTTGTGTTGTAGGTATTAACAGCTTTTTATGTGGTAAATAGGCGATGATTTGTATAATTAATTGATCATCGATATTGATATCGATAGAATGAAATCGAATTGAAAACATACTAGCCGATCGCTACGGCTCCGCCCGAGCTGACCAGTACAAAAATTACATAAAATATAGCCTATATTATTCAGGACAATTTTTACCTTCTGCTAGTGAAATACTTTTTTACATTACACATTTATTTTAAACATTACACATAAACATACAAAATATTTTATAATATTAGATTTTCATACCTATTGCATATTACTAATTTCTTCAAAAGACTGAAATACTAACACAACAAATTACTTATAAGATCCTATACAGCTAATACAAGAACGCCTAGTCACTGCTAGTCACGCTTGAAATATCTACCAACAAGTTGTAAACAAAGACCGGACATGGCTGACAAAGTATGAAAAATGTATTATAATTCAAAGAAAATCATACACAAGGTGCTATTTGTATAATTGCAACCTGTTGTTTGAGACAGATTGTCGGAAAGCATTGCGGAAGGTAATTAGCTGGATGATTATTATGAATGTTCATACTGGAATAGTTTTCATGTTACATTTGCTATTTTCCTATGCTACTTATTGAACATGTTTTTAGAAGGTAAATTTTTATTTTTACTAGATATGGTAGCGGTACTTTACATCACTAAAACTTATTGAAAACCTTACTCAAATAGTGTCTGGATGGAAGAAATTTAACGATAAAATGTGGATGAATGAAGGATAACTTTTCACTTCGATATTGATAACAATTATTTATCTGTATGATTCGAGCACTTTAAACCTTTCAGGTATAATAATATTTTATTCAGGGCTTAAAAAGTTAATCTTTTAATGAATTAGTTTTGCTGTGGGGGCTTAAAAATCAGTTTTCATATATATTTATAATTCTATATTCACACAAAAGCCAAATGCCTAGCGTTAGCTCCAAAATGTGAATATACTAAAGCGAAAAGTATTACAAAAACACACACGAACTCAAATATCCGCGTAAGTTCAAGAAGTCTAGCTAAATCTACAAGCAAAAAAGCGCTGCACTAACTCAGCTAGAGTGCAGCTTCAAGCGATTACAGTTAAATTTAACGCTACATCTTTGTAACAAAAACGACATACGATATTGTTATTTCTCTGAACATCTAATTATGCAGACTGTACTTGCTACAGTTCGTATTGCAGTTCGCACCTCTTGTTATTTGTTATACAGTTGTAGGTGGTATATCTAGTTGTTTATAAGTGTACTTTTGTCGTGTATTATGTACTGGCTGTTCCCCGCGACTTCGCCCGCATTACTCCGCTCTTGTTGGTCTTAGCGTGATGATAATAATACATAGCCTATAGCCTTCCTCAATAAATGGGCTATCTAACACAACGAAATAATTTTTCAAATCGGACCAGTAGTTCCTGAGATTATTGCGTTCAAACAAACAAATTCAGCTTTATAATATTAGTATAGATTGTAAGTTCAATAAGAAATTTAGTTGAATAAAATAAATTAATTAAAAAACGCGCTTTAAACTCATGAAATTAAAAAATGAAATAAGTGTTTGAATTAAGTAAATATTATGCCCGTTTAAAATGGTTTAACGCACTAATCTGAAGGAACTACGAGTCGGAATTAAAAAAAAAATCATTGCTAGATAATCGATTACGAAGGAAGGCTATAAGGCTATTATATCATCACACTTGGACTACTTAATAGCATTGCGGATAAAACCGCGAGGCACAGATAGTATTGCATAAATTCTAATTAACACTAACGAAATATCATTAACGTTTTATAAATTAGTAGCAGTTAATAGGATAGTAACAATAAATCTGTATTATGTGTTAGTTACCCAGAGCTCTGAGTTGTGGCACTAATGGAGATCTAGTTAGGTCTACTAGAACTTTAGAAGTAAGTAAATGAGAATAGTATTATCTATACTTAGATAAATAAAAATAAAATTGAAGTATACGTTTGTAGTGTTTGAATAAAATGCTTTACATTTCAATGTGATTTTTTATGGGACACACTTTTTTGTACCTAAGTTCAATGTTTCTTTGTTTGTTTCAGGTCGTCATCGACTGGGCTGAATTTGATAGAACTTTCAATAAAGCTACAAGTTATAAAAGCATTATTGAGTCTTTAAGAATCATTGCACGAGGATAGACACACACTCAACATCATACATGAAAAAAATAAATAAAATAATATTTTCAGTTTTAAAAAATTAAATAGTTATATGCATACTTCACTCTCCAAAATAATAAATTATTTTATTGAGTTTTAATACCATTTAAAAATATTTAATAAACTGTATAAATCCTTCTGTATGAAAAGAACATAAAATATCGAAGTGCGTGCATAAAGCTTATGACGGATTAAAAATTTCAACTAAAATAATAATATACAAATTAAATATTATATTTTTATTGATAGTTGACAAAGTATTACCTAATTTACATTGTACCATTATATCTACTAGAAATAGTATACGTATGTAAATAATTTAAGTTTAATTTTAATCTTTATTATACGAAGAATATAAAAACTTTTATCCTTATTACAGTTATACGAAAATCGCAATTTCTAACATCTTATTTTTCATTATTAACATAACCCTACCCGTAGTGGGTACAATATTCTAATACCTCAAACCATCAAACACTCACGCACTTGCTAACCAAAACATTTTATCCCACTTCTGATATTGTTTTCTTTGCTATTCCAAATACACTTACTATGCAGTGGCGAATTAACCATAGTCTGTAGTAGGGATGTAACGATACATGATTTTGCCGATACGATACCGATACC
>CAJQZN010022024.1:3553-33882 GCA_907164685.1 Colias eurytheme
TCAGTCATCGGTGACTTGACGGTGACTGATGTGTGTGAGTGCACCCTTAGTGATTTGTTTCTGTAATTCTTTAGGAGCTCGTTTAAGAAAACTAAATTAATAACAATGTGTTATGTGTTATAATATCTTAAATTAAATATTTATTCAATATCTAAAAAGCGTCCGAGACAATTTATTGATTTTCATTGTCCAGTTTGTTTAGCCAATAACCAATTCAATTTTTTCAATGCGGGACGTTCGTGTCTTTGTAGTTTACACAGAATTTTCAATATAATTCGTGATGTTTAAACTAACATTGATTAGATATCGAGTATCAAAGCATAACTATGAATATGTTTGTATGTGTAAAATGATGCTAAGGAATGCTGAGTAAGCTTTGGTTCATATGCAAGTGTTATGGTAGGAATGAGGTTCTATATTCGTCGTTTATTTATTTAATATGTATGTAGTAAAAGTTAAATAAACTTCACAGGCAAAATTATAAGGATATTGGAGAACGATAGCTAATTTTAATTGTAATTCCAATCTTTAGAGTAACAACGAATCATAATTATTTTACATTCGAAATGTAAATAAAGGACATAAAAAGTAGACGATAATTATTCGGCAATGGGGCAGGACCACCTAAGTGGTCACCACCGCCCATTAACACTTGTAATACTGGTGGTGCTACAGATGCTTTACCGAACTTTTAATGATAAAATATGTACTTGTTATCAGGTGACTGTATCGCTTGGGCAGTTTTGTCGAGTTATCATATATACATTTTAAGACCTTAATTTATTTTAAAGAAACATACTAAAATGACATAACTAATCACAATAGTTTCAACTAAATGCAACAGTTTAAGGTGTACGTAGAAGAAACGTACAAATAACAGTTTAATCAATCGCATTTTAAATTAGGCATATTATCGCATTTTAAATTAGGTACTATTGATATTACGGGCCTAAGAGGATCTGTGAGTCAACTTATTGAATACGTAAGTGCGTGCAACTTAAAGCTGCTGTGCTGACTGCTGTGCTGTGCCCTGCGGTTTTACTCGCAGTGCTCCACTACTGTTGATCTTAGCGTGATGATATATAGCCTATAACCTTCCTCGATAAATGGGCTTAACACCGAAAGAATTTTTCAAATCGGACCATTAAGTTCCTGAGATTAGCGCCTTCAAACAAATAAAGTCTTCAGCTTTATAATATTAAGTATAGATTACATCAGCCTTATTTCTATCTATTCTTTTATTTATTCTTCCTCAGCTAGTCTGGTCGACGATCTGCGACGAGGTGAACAAGCGGTGCGGCGGCGAGCGGCCGCGCACGCCCGCGCAGGTCAAGATGTGGTACGAGAACTATAAGAAGAAGTGCAAAATGCGCGCGCACGATACGCATGTGGTCAAGGTGCGTGCGGTTTTTTTGGCATTTTTTGTGCTTTTTTGTGATTTTTTGTGCTTTAATATAGGTCTGAACGATTAAGCTCAGTTTAATAAGTGTAAAGAGAGCTTATTACATCATTCATCAGTTTTTTGCCATTTTTTGTGCTTTTCTCTTCAATATTGATAGGATGGTAGACGCAGAACATTCTTATGCGTCATAAGGTTGGTAAATGAAGCCGTTTAGACAGGTTAAGATGTGGTAGGAGAACGATAAGAAATGTAAGATGCGATGTGTATTATTGTTCTTCTTTGAGAGTGATTTTTGCGTCTAGCGATAGTTAGAACGCTAGAGTGCTCCTTTTAACCACGATTAAACATCTCATACTCGTCGGATTTTTCTTGAATTACGCCTGCGAAGCTGTGAGCGGAATACTATTACAACAAATGTTTATATTTCCCTTCCTTATTGTGTATTTTGATAACTTTAAGGTTATGAATTATGATATACTTACAATAATTTATTTATTTTGTTTCAGCAACAAAGTAACGAAAACCCGGGCATTCTCGATGGCATGCTGTGGCAGAATATTCATCCTCTTGACGTTAAAGGTAATAAAATTTTATTCTGCATCTGCATAGCAACGATTTTTAATACTTTAACGTGAAAGAGCTGTAAATAAAAGATGTCATATGAAAGCAGCTATCATTTGTGTAAATTTGTGAATATAATTTGTCACATTATGATAGGTAGGATTTTATTCTAATTTTTAATAGCAGATAGGAAAAATATAAAGAAATATTCTAAATAATTTTTTAAGGTAAAAGTATGATTGGTTTAACTTAAATCCAAGAAAGTAACGATCGCTTAATCAAAGATTGAGCCTTGTAATGAACCTAATTATAAATTAAAACAATTTTTCCATAGTTTTTCTACATATAGGTAATTATTTATTTAAAGGTGAGGACAACGACGCCACCACTAGCGCGGAGGCTCACAGCGTGAAAGATGACGACTGTATACCAGTTAATGTGAGTTTTGTTTGTTTAAAATAATGATTAGGTTAAACAATATTCTGGAAGTAGGTACCTAATAATTTAAAAAAAAATTTTTTTGTGTACCACACAAACAAAAGTAAGGAAAATCTCATGTCTATATTAGTTATATACAAAGCTGTGTTGTGTCGAAAAGAATTGCAAAAAAATCCGCACCTTAACATCTGTAAAATGAACTAATAATAGGTACGGTTAATAATTATTTTTACAATATGCCGTAAATACTTAAAATATTTTAGAAGTTAAGATATAATCAAATTGAGTATATTCATGATAAAAAATATTTAATCCACAAAACTTAATATTATTGACAATTATAACAAACATTAAAAACATTAACTTATCCGCAGATGTCAAACGGGCGCCTCTCAACGAACGACAGCGACGACACGATGCCAAACGTACTGGAGCCCCAAGTGCAAATCATCCCCCAATCATCCCCCAGTCCCCCCCTGAAACCCCTCCCCAACCCCCTCAACCCCCTCCTCTCCAACCTACCCCTCCTCGCCAACCCCCTGGCGATAGAACAAGCGCGCATACAACAAAACTTTCTACAGAAACTAAACGAACTATCAAATACACCATTAAACCTCAGCCACTTGGACGACGAAAAAAGAAAAAATCAAGACCAAAATCACGATAAAACAGACGAACAAATTAAACACGACTGTGGTAGCGCGACTGAAGAAGAAAGATTGTATTTTACCGCGAAACGGCAGCACGCTATATGGGAACACGAGGCGAAAATGAAAATTTTAAACATGGAACTCAGGCAGAAGGAGGAAATTTTTTCCCTCCAAAAGCAACTTTTTCTCATCGAATTGCGTTTGAAAATGGACTTCCTTGAAAAGGCGAGCGCCAAATGACGCACAGATTATTAATACTTTGGGCAAAGGCTTTATGTCATACAGCCAGAAAAAAAGAATTTTCTAGAAGGCGAGAAACGCCATACAGGTTCGTTGTAGACCGCCCAATACTAATTAAGTTTATATTTTTGTAAATGCAAAATGTTTAGATCCGAGTGTTGTTCACGTTCTAGAGAATTTTTTTTTTTTTTTAATCCACTGGATGGCCAGTGCTATAAATATAGCGTAAGGAGGATAAATCGTTGTTTTAAAAGCCGCCATAAATACCGCCATAGTCGATTAAGTGCCATTTTAATTGTTACCGCTTTCGCGCCTTTTTATTACTCTTTATTATTTGCTCTGTGACGTTTTACGTTTTTAATTCGTAATTCAAATTGTAAAGAACGTTGTTGTAAAGAGATTTTGTAGTTTGTGGCGTTAGGTTTTGTTCCATTTTTGAAATGTGAATAAACCATAGAGTATGTATATTATTTATGGAGGTAAGGTTGTTAGTATTTTTGGTACAATTTGCTTGTAATATACAATGTGATTGTGCCAAAGTGGGTTTTGAAATGTGATCATAAAGAGATAGTTTTATTATTTTTGTATTCGTTATTTCGCATAGCTTATTTTGTATTTTTTTTTTTTTAGTTTTAGTACATAAAATGTGCTTAGTGCCGTTAGGCGGTTCTCTTTAAGTATTATATATTTTCTTCGATGGCAGCTGATCGCGCAAATAGAAACTGCCAAATGTATAGAATTTCGCATTGTTATTTTTTACGATTTTTTTAGTACTTAGTCGAGTCCAATGGAGTTTACAGTTTAGATATGTTTCCCGCGTGCGCGGGGGTCAATGTACTTTTGACGTTAAACGAAATGAAATAACCTAGTCTTAATAGGATTTTAATATTTTTATGTAGTTACGGAAATACAGATAATAAATGCATCGATTTTTTTCGTCCTGGCAACATTAGAAGACTCTAATTTTGCATGGTGACTATAAAATAAGATAAAGCTTTACTAGCTTTAAAAAAATGCGTTTGATTTATATATCTATAGATATAATTGTTCGTAACGCATTTTAATGCATATAGACTACACAGATGCAAAAAAGTTACCATCATTTAAAAATTTTTGTTTTTGCTTTGTAGTTAAATTCTAAATATATTATAATAATTTTCGTAACTACATAAAAATCAAATATCAAGTCAACAACGTGCCAACAAAACAACATTTGTTATTAAATATATAGTTATTACATGTATAAGATATTATTAGACTTAAAAAATAATAAATACGTACATTAGACAAATACGAAAGATCAAAATTAGTAACAATATGATATTATATTATTTAAGCGAGTTTTAAAGAGATAAGTACAAAAATTCAATCAATAATACCTCATTGTGAACAGTGTATTGTAAATAAATAATAGTAGATATTAAAAATAAATTTTAGACGTGTTTTTATGGGACTTACAGTTTTGTGATCAAATGTTGCCAGTTGTGAAAATTAAAACTCAATAAATATTTGTTTTTAACGATTTTTTTATAAACGTTACTTAATTCTGGCAACACTGTTCAAGGCAAATTTTATATTGTGATGTATTTTATAAGATCTCAATAGAAGGAAATGAAATTATCTACATAATATTTTAGTATCAAGAATTGTTTGGATACGATTTTATGTTAATCTGATGAAATTGGATATTATTGATATTGAATAAAGAATTTATTTTTTTGTTCTGATTTTATATTTTACTGCTGCTCCCCGCGGTTTCACCCCCATGGCTCCACTCCTGTTGGTCGTAGCGTGATGATATATAGCCTATAGCCTTCCTCGATAAATGAGCTATCTAACACCGAAAGAATTTTTCAAATCGGACCAGTAGTTCCCGAGATTAGCGCGTTCAAACAAACTCTTCAGCTTTATAATATTAGTATAGATTCTCATTAACCTGATTCCTGTTCCTTCTAATTAGATTCAACTATTTATTAATACCGCTCGCATAAAAGCCAAAAACTTGGATCACTCAGAATCTGAAACAATCTTGCTTTCTACAGATAAAAGAATTTTCTAAATAGGATTATAATTACATTTATTTATTTATTTATTAGGTTTACCAGTAATTGTTACACAAAATAAACAAGTATATAATATATGAAAATTAATCTTAAAACTAAGTGTACAATTTAAGGTAGGTAAACACCACATGCATACATTTAAATTTTAAAAGGTTTTACATAAATAAACATAATATTAATTACTGTCAGCAAATTATCTGGTTTATATTAATAACTAGCTGCGCCCTGCGGTTTCACCCGCGTTGCTCCGCTCCTGTTGGTTTTAGCGTTATGTATGATAATAATTAAATATTAGTTATTAATAATATTATTATAATGTTCGAAATAACGTTAATTATTGAAGAACAAACGATATATAATAAAAATATTAATAATTTTGAATAGGGGGGCCAATCAAACAGTATATTTTTATTATGTACATATATTATATATTTTATTGTTAATAAACAATTAACGAACAAACAATTATTTATAGCAAACAATTAAGAACAAACCATGAACTATCGATATGGCTTAATAAATATTTAAAACTAAAAATAAAATTTTGCGGGGGCCGTTGGTGAGCCTAATAATGATTACAGTATTGCAATATTGCAATTATGTATATTATTGCAGAGGCAACAATGGTGTCGTAAGAACTGTCAACTCTGCAAAATGCAAATGCCAACTTGTCAAATGTCAGATTGAGTATCGCTCATACCTGTCGCGTTTAGGTTATTTTCAGCGAATGGAAATTAATTTTTCTCTAAATAATAAGAAGATAGAACACTGTGAAAATGAAGATTTATACAAACGATAATAATACGGCGACCCTGAAATTGCTAATAGCTGCGAACTTAGCTGAGAAAACGTTAGAATTACAGAAAGCTTCATTCGAAGGTAGATCACATAAAATTGTTCCTTTTATTTTGTTTACCTATATTTATTCGGTAATATCTTTAGTAATTGAACATTTTGAATACATTTTATCGATAATTAGTAAATGATAAGTGTAAAAGACACTTTAATCCAAAGGTATAGCTGTTATTGCATCAGTCACTCATTCCAATAAGATGATTTGAATTAATTAACCTTTACGTAAATGCTGTGTATTGTGGTATATTCGCTTTAAATTTCCCGCTTTATTTACTAATTTAAGGTATACATAAACTCAACACCGCTTTACCTTAATATGTCTAGTATAAACAGTTATGAGATACCTATGTTATAAATTATAATTAAAAATCTATCTGATAGATTTGTATGCAATATAGATACTTGAATGCCTATGTATAGTTGTTTATGATACAATCATGTTGTTTTATCATGCATCTGCAATATGTATATAATTTTTTCATAGTAGATTTGTAGACTAACCAAAAACATTTCAAAACAGACACATTCTAACATTAAACCTAGTTATAGTATGATATGGCGGCTCGGAACATCGTATGATCCGATGCGCAGAAAACGATTTTAGGTATTAGCGGGACGTTAAGGAATCTGTGCGCACCCACACTCACACATGCACCTAACTTGCAAGCCGCCATTAAGTTTGAATCGTACTGTACATTATGTATTAACATTAAATTACACACTTACATGTACTTCATTTTAGTCTAGAATTTAGATAACTACCTCAAATATCTCTACCCACTATTCTATATCTATTATTATAATTATATTTACAGTAGAGCGCCAATTATCCGAATTAATTGGGACCTGGGTTGATTTGGATAACTGGACAAAAACTGATAATGAAGAAAAATGAAGTGTCACACATAGAATAAACTTTAAAAAGGGCAACATGAAGTGTCTTGCCTCTAGCTTTCAACAATATCAGTTGAAATATATCCGAACTCCAAAGATTTCCAACTTATAACAACAAAGCAACATAAAAATTACTTTTATTATATGCTTAGGACCAATTCGCATAATTGTCGATTCGGTTAATCGGCGTTCGGATAACCGGCGTTCTACTGTACATACTATATGGGGATGGTGTTGGTACTAAACAACATGTCTGCATCGCAGACTATTTCGCAGGGCCAAAGTCGCTACCACTTCTGGAAGTAGATGAAGAGCTGACGTTCTTCTCAAGTAATGCAGCGGCACAGTATCTGTTTCCGGTGCTTGATCTATCAGCAAATGGACAGTGGTGAGTTAAAATAATGTTAGAGAAAGGCTAATTACATGGTAAGGTTTCTTGATATATATTAATAACTAGCAGTCCGCTCCAGCTTCGCCTGTGGTACATGTTTACGTTTTCTCTCCATAAGAACCATGCTCATACTTCAAGGAAAATTATAAAAAAGGATTAACAAAATCGGTTCAGCCATTCTCAAGTTTTGCGCTTATTTGGCAATTCATTTTTTGTATATAGATAAACATAGTTAGAATTAAGCAGTATTAAATTTAACAACTATTTAATAATACATTACTATTAATAACTAGCGGTCCGCCCCGGCTTCGCCCGTGGTACATATTTACGTTTTCTCTACGTAAAAACCATCCTCGTACTTCAAGGAATATAATAAAAAAAGAATTATCGAAATCGGTTCAGCCGTTCTCGAGTTATGCGCTTACCAACACATTTTGCGATTCATTTTTATATATAAGATTTACAAAATAAAATATACTTACACCTCTTAAGAATGACAAAAAATACCATTTAAATAAGTTTATTTATTACCTTTTACCATCTACATAATATTATATTGTATAAAATAGTATCTGTACATATGTAGATGTAATGTGCATAGATTTGTAAAGTAATTTCATACACAACCTACATGCATAATATTATGTAATTTCATTAAAACAAAAAAATTAAACTAGGTACCTACAATCACCACAAAATATAATTATTATAATATAATAACCATTTCTCTAAACCCTCTTTTTATTAATTTCAGTCAGCAAATGCAAGAATGGGAGGCAACGCGTCTACAACCAGCCATTGCTACAATATTAACGGCTAAAACCGTATCGTCTGATGTTAAGGAAGTGACGCAATCATTATTACGCATGGTTGATGGGTTGTTGAGTAAACACAAGTATATTATTGGGGTAAGAATTAAGAATGAAGAATTTCATATATAATTAACTAGCCACGCCCTGCGGTTTCACTCGCGTGGCTTCGCTCCTGCTAGTCTTATTACGTTTTTACTCTTCACAAAAACATTCCCTATGCCTTAACAAAAACAAAACAAATTGCTGAATTAATTGAGCCATACTCTAGTTTTACGATTATCACTTGGCGATTCAATTGTATTATTTATATGGATTTTTGCATGTTTACAAAATCAGATAAAAGACTTACTCTGATTTCAATTTCAAATTCAATATAAATAGGTCATTTATTGGCAGTTTCATGAGTTGGATTTAAATTTTACTTAATAAATGTGATGTTTTTTTCAGGAAAAGTTATCAGCCGCTGACATTTCAATATGGAGCACTTTATATCCATTAATCTATAGTCCAGAGAATAAGCAAAGTTATTTGAGTGAATGCAACAATATATTGAGATGGGCGGACGAGTTAAATGGTGCTAAGGCTTTTAAGGTAAAGATCATTTTTAAAGTGAAACTTTCATTACATCGTCTCAAACTTTTTGGTCTGTGTAGCGCATGTCGCGCATTTATCTTTTCCACGCAAGCGAAGCTGCGGGCAACAGCTAGTATACTATATAATTATACTTTTTAGTCGTTTTTCATTTCACATACATAGTGTTTCTTTAATGTAATGTTACTGTTTGTGGTTTGCGTACAGTACAACAAATTGTCTTATGGATTTCTGATAATAAATAGAAGCATGATTAAAAAATAACTTGATTTAATGAAATCTATGGTATATTCAGTACATACAGAGTACAGACTTTTTATCAAATACTAGCTGTGTTCCGCGGTTTTATTCGCAGTGCTCCGCTCCTGTTGGTCTTAGCGTGAAAGAATTTTTCAAATCGGACCAATAGTTCATGAGATTAGCGCGTTCAAACAAACAAACTCTTCAGCTTTATTATATTAATTATAATATAAATATAGATATAGATTCAGTACATACAAAACTTTTAACATACATTATTTTCATACACCTTCAAATTGCATGTATAATATAATATAAATAATATAGCCTTTTATTCCTAAACATAGGGTTACAAGAAGTCCCTAAGTTCGGTGTGCCTTTTGGCATAGGCCTCCTCCAATTCTTTCCAATGTATCCTGTCCCTTGCTAAATTTTGTTAGCAATTAAAAAAATGTTCCCTATTAAAAAATTGCATGTAATTAAATAATAATTATTATAACAGGAAGCAGTAAAACAATGGGGTGGTACAGTAAATGGTCCGTTTAGTCCCACATCAGCGTTGGGAGTACCACAAATGAATAATGTGTCCACACCAGCAGGGTAAGTCTTTATATGGCTAGTTTATTAAGGGCCGATTTTTCAATGCTTGGTTAAAACTTATTCGTCGAATAATGTATAAAACTTCCATTTTAAAAACGTATTCTAATTGCCCGTATTTGACAGTTTACGTGACATTTTAAAATAATTGTGTAATACTTTATTGGACGGATAAGTTTTATCCAAGCATTGAAAAATCGGCCCTAAATCAAACAAAAATAAATAGTGACTGTATATGTCAGAAACTGATTGTAAGACTGCTTAAAGTTAAGTAATAATGATTTATGTGTACGTATTTTATTTACAAAAAAATTATTACACATAGAATGATTTTTAACATTAATATTAATACACTAGCCGTAGCTTTTTATCCTATCCTACTCCTACTAATATTATAAATGCGAGAGTTTGTGAGGATACATGTATGTGTATGTTTGTTACTTTTTCACGCAAATACGTCTGTACCAATTACAATGAAATTTAGCACACATATAGACGATGACTTGGATTAACACATAGGATAGGTTTTATCCCGGAAATCCTACGGGAACGGGAGCTTTGCGGGTTTTTTTATTAAAACACGGGCGAAGCTGCGATATCAGTATCAGATTTCAATAGTCGGCTTATTAGTTCAAACAATTAAATATTCCCTCTTTCACAATACTCTAGCATAATAGAAAAAAATTGTTTGTCTGTAAAGTCGGTTTACTGACGATAGTTGAACGTGACAACGTCTGATTGTGCTTCTTTGTCGCTCGTTCCGCGCTCTCGCTCGCACTTCAAGCCTTACATGGAACGCCTCAGAGTGAGGTAACGCCGCATGAGTCATGTTTTTTCGTGCGTGCAGCCGGCACTATCGAATTATAAGACGTTGTCACGTCAAAAAAATATTATAACATTATAAATATTATGTATTATCATTTTGCAGGTCACCCGACGATTCAGTACAAATAGGAGTGACGCCGGAAGAATTAGCTCTAGCGCAAGAGAATTGGTTGAACGGTTTGAAAAACCTACAGCCGCCGTTGAAACAAGAGAAAATTGTGTAAGTGATAACAAAAATAATACACTAAAAATGAAAACTACACGTTTTTAGAAAAATCTGTTAAAAAATGGCACTTTTAAAAAATTATAAATATAGAAGTGTGTTTATCTGTTTGTAATTATCTCACAATGTAATGGACGGATTTTATGATAAGAGTTTGTGTCTGAAGATGAAAGCTCCTAAACCACTTAACCGATTATAATAAAATTCGCACACCATGTGCAGTTCGATCCAACTTGAGAGATAGGATAGTTTAAACATGTAGGTACCACGGGCGAAGCCGGGGCAGACCGCTAGTAATATTATAAAGCTGAAGAGTTTGTTTGTTTGAACGCGCTTATCTCAGGAAATACTAGTCCCCCGTCAGTAGTTTCCGTGTAGTAGCTTAATGATATTAGTATAGATAATAATAAGTTTGTTTGTTTGTTCACTTGAACGCGCTAATATCAGGAACTACAAGTTCGATTTGAAAATTTGTATCAGTGTTAGATAGTCCATTTATCGAGGAAGGCTACATATCATCACACTGCAATGCAGGTAAAACCGCGAGACACAGTTAGTATATTATAAAACTACTTTCTTTCAGGTTACCAGTAAAAGGGCGTAAAAACATTTTAATAACATCAGCGTTGCCATATGTGAATAATATACCACATTTGGGTAATATTATTGGTTGTGTCCTATCGGCTGATATTTTTGCTAGGTAAGTACATATTTAATTTAGTTTTCATGTATTTTTCTAAATTGCTTAATTTTTTCTTGTTATATTTAACAAAGAACATAAAAAATAATAGTTTTATTAGCATTGGATTTTCTATAGATTGTAAATAAATTAAAATAAAATGTTGCTCATTTTTTACCAATTTTTTAATACACAATTTTTGTATTGTAAGAAACTATAGTTATTACTTAAATCTTCAATGCAATACATTTTATATAACTTGTAATAAAAATATTAATAGTTCCTATTTATTTCATAAGGTATTGCCGTTTATGCGATTACAACACCCTGTATATAAGCGGTACAGACGAATACGGGACAGCGACTGAAACTAAAGTGAGTATTCTAACCCCTTGACCACCGAGCGGCCCGATCGGGCCACGATTCATAGTCATCATCATCATCATCATCATAGACTAATGTCAGTATTACAATTATAGTCGAGCCAATTTAATAGGCAACATTTGACGTCTATCAATTTTATCTTCAAAGAGAGGTAACCTGCTTAAAAATATCGATTAAAGTGAATTAATCGATACGGATTTGAAACATTTGTCAATCGAATTTATTAATTTATGATGATTTTTATTCACAAGTAATCAATGCATTCGATTCTAGATTTCAGATTTCGATTTTTAGAGTAACGTCTCTGGTATTTAAAAAGAAAAAAGGTTTATTGACACAAAATTGTAGCGACGTCAGTTCTTCAATTCAGAAATTGTTTATTATGTTTAGAATGGTTTATCAGTAAAATGAAATATTAAAATTACTTGTATCGGTCATTATTATTATAAATATATAATCGTAATTGAAAAAAGTTTAGCAAATGTGCAGTTCTAACAAAACGAAATATCATGTTATTCTATGTCGTCGTTACTAGGTTACGTTTTTGAATTTTGTTAAACTGTCAAATGTTGCCTATTAAAATGGCTCTACTATAAGTAATGTTTTTTTCAGGCTATAGAAGAAGGTCTTACCCCGAGGCAGATTTGCGACAAATACTATGAGATTCACAATAGTGTGTATCGTTGGTTCGATATTGGTTTTGATTACTTCGGAAGGACCAGTACGCAAGAGCAGACTGAGTTAGTATAATAATTATCTATTTATTTCAATAACGAAAGAGATTGTTTTATTATTCTAGAAAAAATATACAGTGACTTTTTTTGATTAAATTTTTTTTAACGTTCTTTTTTTAATTTTAGGAATATAATATTTAAAAGATAGAACTGATTGGAAATACTTTCAATGCATGTCATATAGGAAAGATTATATTTTTGTATCGTTTTCGTTCGTTAATTAGACACTCAAAAGAGTATAACCCTATTATCACTATCACTACATAGTATAAAACAAAGTTGCTTTCTCTGTCCCTATGTCCCTATGTATGCTTAAATCTTTAAAACTACGCAACGGATTTTGATCAGGTTTTTTTTAATAGATAAGAGTGATTCAAGAGGAAGGTTTTAGTATATAATTTATTACGTTTTAGACGAAGCGGCGGGCGGAAAGCTAGTAAAAATTAAAATGGACAAAATCAAGGTCTTGTCATAATTAGAAGTAATGTCAATCTAAACCTTTTTTGGTAAATTATCGGCATACATATAGAAATAAATTTTCTCTTTCTCACCTTTTTACAGGATAGTACAAAAGCAATTCATGAAACTGCTAGACAACGGTTTTATGAGCACGCAGTCAGTGGAACAGTTGTTCTGCGAGAAATGCGAGAGATTCCTGGCTGATCGGTATGTATAGCGTAAAATAATTGCTGGAAATTGTAGTAGAAATAACCTTTTTTACCACTATATTCAATAAATAATATTACATCTATACTTAAAATTTTTTTGAAACAATTAAAGAAATTTTTATTTATTACTAGCGGTCCGCCCCGGCTTCGCCCGTGGTACATATTTACGTTTTCTCTACATAAAAACCATCCTCGTACTTCAAGGAATATAATAAAAAAAGAATTATCGAAATCGGTTCAGCCGTTCTCGAGTTATGCGCTTACCAACACATTTTGCGATTCATTTTTATATATAAAGATTTATTTATATTATTAATTATGACAAGTGAGATTCTCTTGCAATGAAATAAGTATTTTAAACAGCTGTGACCAAAGCAGAAATGTTTTTAATATAAATTCTTATTGTATTATACAATTTCAAGGCTAATTATTTGTTATTTCTGTGATTTATATAGACAACAATTTTCGTAAGGCGTTAGACTAAGTGCATATTGCCATTAAGTGTCTGAAGTGTGTTATTTTTATAAATAACTACGAGGAAATTAATAAAAAATGTATGTATTCTTAATCATACGAAAATTTCAATAAAATCTAACTTCTAAATTAAAGATTTTCGCAAATATTACTTTGGTGTTCCTCAAGGATCCAATCTAGGTCCTCTGCTTTTCCTCCTATATATTAACGAACTTTTTGACACTTCTACTTTATTTTTCATTAATAATTATTTCTTTTTTATTACATTTTGACGACGCGGTTGGCGCAGTGGTAAAGTAACTGCCTACTCAGCTGACGGTCCCGGGTTCGATCCCCGGTCAGGGCAAATATTTGTGTGATGAACTCAATTATTTGTTCTTGGGTCTGGGTGTTATCTATATAATATGTATTTATTAAATATTATATTTATCGTCGCCTAGTACCCACAACACAAGCCTGAGCTTACTGTGGGACTAGGTCGATTTGTGTAAGAACGTCCTATAATATTTATTTATTTAATTTAGATTCGTGGAAGGCACATGTCCGCACCCGGGATGTCTATACGACAGTGCTCGTGGTGATCAATGTGATAAATGCGGCAAATTGATAAACGCAATAGAACTGATACAGCCGAGGTGTAAAGTGTGCGCGCATTCGCCGAGCGTGAAACCGAGCGAACAGCTGTTCATTGAGTTGGGGCAGGTGAGTGTGGGAGTAGTGAATATCTTAATATATATATATAAATCTGAATAATATAAAATAAATAATCCATACTAATATTATAAATGCGAAAGTAACTCTGTCTGTCTGTCTGTTACTCAATCACGCCTTAACTACTGAACCAATTTGCATGGAATTTGGTATAGAGATATTTTGATACCCGAAAAAGGACATAGGCTACTTTTACCCCGGGAAATAGGATAGGTTTTATCCCGGAAATCCCACGGGAACGGGAACTATGCGGGTCTTTCTTTGACTGCGCGGGCAAAGCTGCGGGTGGAAAGCTAGTATCTTAATACATATATATAAATCTCGTGTCACAATGTTTGTCCTCAATGGACTCCTAAACCACTTAACCGATTATAATAAAATTCGCACACCATGTGCAGTTCGATCCAACTTGAGAGATAGGATAGGTTTTATCCCGGAAATCCCACGGGAAAGGGAACTATGCGGGGTTTTCTCTGAAAACGCGGGCGAAGCCGCGGGCGGAAAGCTAGTAATTTTTATAAAGAAAGAAAACTTATTAGACGACGGTACCATAGACGTTTGCAGAAATAGATAGCACGAAACAAGGTTAAATAGAAATATTTGCATGCTACTATTTGACGGAGTATAGTACGTTTCCCTTTGCGAGTTGGTACAGTACCAAAGAATGCTATATTCCTATTTCTAACACTCGAATTACTGGTATAAAAATATTGAATGTTTTCTTATGTAAATTTACTTTAATAACAACAATTCTAAGCCTTTTTTATAAACGAAATTTCAAAATCTGAATATTTTTATATGTATTTATCTCTTACCCTATTTTCAATTCATGCACTTCTCTATACGTAAATTCATCCATCAAATTTATAACACTAATATTTTTAACGTGATAACGTTTTTAAAATCGTTTTAGTCGGGTGACATGTTCAGAAACGTGTGTCACACCAAAACCTCACGAGCGCGATCGCAGGTATAACGAGAGAGAGACGGACCGATCTCCCGTCTCATCTCGAGCGCTGCCACTGCATTATGTTATCACGTAAACATCTCGATCGTAAACCTACTTTACAAACAACCAATTTTTTAAGTTTAGAGCCTTATAATTAACTAGCTTCCGCCCACGAATTTGTACGTGTAATTTCGGGAAATCCTTTCTTAGTGGATGCCTACGTTCTAACATCTACCTGCATGCCAAATTTCAGCCCGATACGTCCAGTGGTTTGGGCTGAGCGTTGATAGATCACTATATTAGTCACCTTTGAGTTTTATATTTATAGATTTTTCAATTGAAATTACAATTTTTCTTTACCATCAGCTAGAACCGTCAATCCGTACCTGGGTGTCTTCAACCGAAAGCGGGTGGTCAGCCCCCGCCCGGGCAGTAACGAGGGCCTGGTTAAGGGAGGGGCTTCGCCCCCGGGCAGTCACACGAGATCTGAAGTGGGGGGTGCCAGTGCCCTTGCCACAGTATAAACATAAGGTAAGGTAACTTTTGTGAACTAAAAAAATAAACTTATGCTGGTTTTTTGAAGTGAAAACTTCTTTAGCGGCGTTGAGCACTTTTTCTGTAATGGGTATAAAATCTTAAACTCGCTCAGGACACGTGACCTGATCGAAAAAGCGTAAGACGGATACCATTCCAAAATATCAAACATGCTCCCGGAGTGCAACCCGTCTTTTTTTTCATACTTCCTGCTCCTTTTCTGACCGAAAAAAAACTTAAGCAACAATATAACTTACCACTAATTGGATTTACAAGCTTGAAAATATACTTACTACTACTTAACCTACTTACTCCACTCTTTCCAAACCGATAAAATAAAACAATAACTTATAATAATCTATACTAATAATATTATAAAGCTGAAGAGTTTGTTTGTTTGTTTGTTTGAACGCGCTTATCTCAAGAACTACTGGTCCGATTTGAAAAGTTCTTTCGGTGTTAGATAGCTCATTTATCGAGGAAGGCTATAGGCTATATATCATCACGTTACGACCAACAGGAGTGGAGCCACGGGGGTGAAACCGCGCGGTGCAGCTAGTATAATATATAATCAATAATATATAATCTAATACTTGGTATATATTGTATACTTGTACATAACCGTAACTATAGTTTGGGTTAAAAATATAAAAAACAAACCCTATCGTAGGTTAGCTCTTCTTAAAATACCCTGTATTCTATTCTTATTTAGCCATAAATTATTGTAATAATAAGACATATATTTTCTTGCAAATAAGAATAATAATATAATTAATTTATAATTTGAAATTAGGTATTCTACGTATGGTTCGATGCGCCGATCGGCTACACCAGTATAACCCAATGTGCAACTAAACAGTATGAAAAATGGTGGAAACCTGAAAAGGAATATGATGTAAGTAGAAAACTTTCATAAAAATATTTAAAAATTTTAACTGTATCTGTAATTTACTGTATCAATACAAATAAAGTACAAAATGGCTGTCTATGAATTCGAAATAAGTTTGAACTATCTTAGTTTATTAAATATCAATAAAATACAGGTTTTTTGTCCCTCATTTTCCTTTTTTCCGGCCTATATGAATAAATAAAATAAAATTGAAAATACCTTCAGTTTCTTATCGGCTTCTTTCTATAGTACTAAAATAAGTGTATAGATAAAAGACGATCAAAAAATTGTCCGAAGATAAACTCTTCTTAGTTCTTATGCGTGTATTAGGCAGAGTTTTCTAATAAGTGATATAATAGACTTTGAGCATTACTGCCATGAAATAAGGTGCTAATTTCAATGAATGCTTTTGAGTAGTTGTTCAAAGTACTTCAATTAATAAATAATATCTTTGTTACAATAAAAAAATGTTTTTTAAATAAATAAATGATTTTCTTTGTTTTTAGGTTAAACTCTACCAATTTATGGCGAAAGACAACGTTCCGTTCCACGCTATAATGTTCCCAGCCAGTGCTATAGGAGCGAACGATGGAACGAAATTAGTTGATTATATATTCGCTACTGGTAAGTTCGCTTTCGCTTTTGATTTGTTTTTATTATTTTCAGAAACAACAAAGAAATATGGTTTTATACGTGTAGTAGGAATACAATTTTATAAAAAAAAACATTAAGAAACTTAACTACACTCTTATTATTATTATTAACTAGCGGTCCACCACGACTTCGCCCATGGTACATATTTACGTTTTCTCTACATAAAAACCATCCTCGTACTTCAAGGAATATAATAAAAAAAGAATTATCGAAATCGGTCCACCCGTTCTCGAGTTATGCGCTTACCAACACATTTTGCGATTCATTTTTATATTATAGATATAGATTTAATTTTAAGTTTATATTTACTAGATACATACTTAAAAAAAAATGTATTTTATATTACTGCTTCTCATATTAGATAGATACTAGCTGTCCGCCCGCGGCTTCGCCCGCGTTTTGAAAGAAAAACCCGCATAGATCCCGTTCCCGTGGGATTTCCGGGATGAAACCTATCCTATGTGTTAATCCAAGTTTCCCTCTATATGTGTGCTAAATTTCATTGTAACCGGTTCAGTAGTATTTGCGTGAAAGAGTAACAAACACACACACACACATCCTCACAAACTTTCGTATTTATAATATTAGTAAGATATTTTATCATTTATAACATTCGTTGTATAAAAAAGTATGTTATTCTAATAACACTATTTCGTTCAATACCATATTTAAAAAAATACTCTAATTTTTCAGAATACTTGAATTACGAAGAAGGCAAATTCTCCAAATCTCGCGGTGTGGGTGTATTTGGTACAGATGCACAGGTAAGTGATATTTATCCGACTCCTATAAAAAGAGGGTTATGATTCTATATGTATTTATATTTAACCAGCAATTCAGATTGTAATTACATAAATGCAACGAAATGATGATATATTCTTTTAAAAGAATACTAGATCACTTGACACTTACTATTAAAGGGGAAGATTTAAAATAATTTTATTTGAATGATAATATATAATATTAATACTAGGTTTCCGCCCGCGGCTTCGCCCGCGCAGTCAAAGAAAAACCCGCATAGTTTCCGTTCCCGTGGGATTTCCGGGATTGCGTCATTTTCCCTGGATAAAAAGTAGCCTATGTCGCGGGTAGCAAAATATCTCCATACCAAATTTCATGAAAATTGGTTCAGTAGTTTAGGCGTGATTGAGTAACAGACAGACAGACAGAGTTACTTTCGCATTTATAATATTAATATATCTTTAATGTACATGTCTGCCTGTGGCAATAATTTAGTTATTATAATAAATTCATAAATACTTTAACCATAAAGATATTACTTAATAATAAATAATTAAATTACAGGATACAGGTATCCCATCAGACGTTTGGCGTTTCTACCTCGCCAGTATTCGTCCAGAAACGTCGGATTCTAGTTTCAATTGGACTGAGCTTGTCACACGGTGAGTTTTAAGGTATATTAGGAATTTAATTAAGTGGCTAGTCGTTATAGTATTTAATGTTGATCATAGAAATTGTAATTGTGGCTATCTGACGTCAGATAGGTGAAAATAAAAGTTGGAAGTAATAATATTGAATTGATATATACAGGATGTCCCACTATATATACCCTGTATATATACCCTGATCACGTGAAAAATACTTAAACAACAAAATTACGCCCAAATTTTGTTGCTAAATTTTTTACTTAAAATTCATGTTTTATTCTCCAGCTTCGCGCAGCCGGCATATACCGCTTCGCTAATCGCTTAGCAATTTGTCTATGAAAACATAATCTTAAACGATAGCTCACGTGCGGGTTGCTTGTTAGGAGTGTACACAAAGAGTTTATTTGTATTTGGAAATTAAAGATATTTATTTATTATAATTTAATTAATAATATTTGACTTGAAGGACCAAATGCAATGGTCTGAGCCAGATTCATATAACTACTTAAAAAAAATTATGTACCGTTAAGATCTGTCTTTATTAGGATTACATCAAATTTTGAACTTATTTCACCTCTGACTGAAAAAAATGTAAAAAACTAAATGCATGTATGTTTGTTTATTCACAGCAACAATTCAGAACTGCTCAACAACCTGGGTAACTTCTGTCACCGTTCCCTAAGTTTCTGCGTGAATTCCTTCAACGGAAAAATACCTGAAGCGAAGTTAAGTAGTTCGGACTATGAACTGTTCGCATTGGTTAATAGGGAGGTTGTTGGTGAGTAATGAAAAATAATACCTATACATATTATAATAATAATATGGGGATTTAAATAAAGACACAATTGCGTTTTTTGTTGTAACCAAAAAACAACATTTAAAGCTTTTAAACCGCTTGAAAATTCTACAATCTACAATACAGAGCGTCGATGTCACTTTGACATTTCAACAGATAATCAATCGGCATAGAAGTAACTAAAAAAAAAGTAACTGTACATTGAATATTTTTTTAAAAGAATACTTGGGGCGTGATCTACAATAGATACCGAAGCCAAAATATAGTTATAAAAAATTTTGTATGTTTGTCTGTATGTTGTACGTTGCCGCATCGCGCCTATTGCATAGCGGGAGCATAGTTGCATCGAAGATATTCACAGTTTATTTGTAAGATGTTATGATTTATGACACCCTTATAATCTATTTATTCTAATCATAAGTATTCATTGCATAAGGTTTGAATAAACAAGTTTTTATTTGTACCGCTGTTCATGTTTGGAAATACATTAAAATACACATTTTAATGCACGTCTTTATCGATGACCCCTTTTTTGTCCCATTATTTTTTTTTAATCGTCGTATTCTTCTGTTTTGAATCCACAATAATTTTATTCGGGCCAAAATCTTTATTATAAAATATTTTCACAAAAGACACATTTCTTCTTCTGTTTTTTCTTGTCTCTCCACCATGAAACATCTAATTGTAACAATGTTAACATAAACAATAACAATAACAATAAAACCTATACAATTCTAACGTATTTTCCTCTAATTTCAAGCGTACGTCCAAAACATGGAGCGTGGTAGATTGCGTGAAGCCCTACGCCACGTGTTAAGTGTCTCTAGACTTGGCAACCAACACATGCAGAGCGAACAGCCCTGGGTATTACTTAAAGGCAGCGAGGAAGATAAGTGAGTATTCGAACTCAAATTCAACAAAAAATGTGTCAAACACGCACTCAAACTCACACTTACACTATACACCTCACATTATTACACTTAGAACTTTGATTCATTAGAATTATAAGATAACGAACGCGAACGCGCACGACATCTAGCGCGTCAATGTTTAAACATCGCCTTTCGTTTGCTTGGCAAAAGTCACGCACACTACTGTAGAAGTGTCGGTATTTTACTGTTGTTTTTCTAAGTAAATATTGTAAGTTATTGATTAAAAAGGTTAAACGCACTCAAACTCACACTTACACTATACAACCTCACACTGACACTACACTCACACTTTACACTTACTTAACACTCACTCATTCAATACCTTAAAGAACACTTACACTGTGTACTCGCTAACATTTACAATTTGCACTAACTCATACTTTACCCTCAACACTAAGAGCGTATACGCACTATGCGGGTAACCGCATTGCGGGTAGCCGTCCGGCTGACCGCAAGCACAATTATGTACGTAATATTCATTTCTATGCGCACTGTGCGGTCTGCGGTAGCCGCATCGCAGTGCGCATAGAAATGAATATTACGTACATAATTGTGCTTGCGGTCAGCCGGACGGCTACCCGCAATGCGGTTACCCGCATAGTGCGAATACGCTCTAACACTTACACTTTAGTAGTATCATTTTTAAATATATTGCAGAATATGCTCCTCATCAACAATTTTCATATATTTTTTGCACTTTCAATTTCATTATGTTATTTATCCAAGATTTTTTACCAATTTTATATACTATTGACTAACTGACCGGTTGGCTTGGTTGGTAGTGACCCTGCCTTCCAAGCCAGAGGTCGTGGGTTCGATTCCCACCCGGATCAAATATTTGTGTGATGAACATAGATGTTTGCTCTGTGTCTGGGTGTTAATTATCTATATAAGTATTTATTTAAAATTATATATGTATGTTTATCAGCCATCTGGTTTCCATAGAGCGAAAGCTTAGTATGGGATCAGATCGTGCCGAAAATAGTCCCGAAATATTTATTTATTTATTTTTTCCCCCTATTTTTGCAGAATCCGCGCCGCAACAGCGATATCCGTGTGTTGCCAGCTAGTAGCATTACTATGTGCGCTGGCAACCCCGTACATGCCGCACACGGGCCGCAGACTGCTCGCGCAATTGAACGCTGGCAACACTTGTTTGAAGATCAACCCCACGTGAGTGTTTTGAAGTGAAACTTTAGGCGCGTTGAGAGTAAAATTTCAAGGCCGCGTCATGGCAATACCGTCACGTCATGGAGTAAGGCGACAATTTTTGTATCTTTGAAGCATGTCAAAGATGTTTAGCTTCTGACACGGGCTCGGTACACGCCACACATGCTCTTTTTTATTAAAAACAATATTAAAAAAAAGTAATAAATGAAAATGGATATTCCTGATAAATAAATGCTCATTTAAGGGCCGATTTTTCAATGCTTGGATAAAACTTATCCGTCCAATAAAGTATTACACGATAATATTAAAATGTCACGTAAACTGTCAAATACGGGCAATTAGAATACGTTTTTAAAATGGTAGTTTTATATATTATTCGACGAATAAGTTTTATCCAAGCATTGAAAAATCGGCCCTTAATTTAATTAATCAAACGTATTCCCGTTTTGCAAGAAATGTTTATTTTTGTTGTGTCTTATCAAATCTATTTTACAAACAAAATTAAATATATTGTCGATAATATTTACAGGAATCCATCATTAATCCAATACTTGCCAGTCGGCCATGTTATCGGAAAACCGGAGCCGCTTTTCGCGAAAATAGCCCCAGAATTAGCGGACACTTTACGGGAGAAATATAAGGGCACACAGACGGAAAGAGCTCAGGTATTTATTTATACATATCTATAGGTACTAATCAAGAAGCTTATATGTAATACACTGGAGATTTCAGTATGAACTTGTAACAATAAAATATGACCTTGAATGACGCCTGTATGTTTTTTTATCCCTTTCACACCAACTTGCCAAGTTAGGTTAGGTTAGGTATTTCATACTGAAATCTCCAGTGTATTAGATATAAGCTTCTTGGTACTAATATTGTAAAGCTGAAGATTGTTTGTTTGATCGCGCTAATCTGAGGAACTACTGGTCCGATTTGAAAAATTCTTTCGGTGTTAGATAGCCCATTTATCGAACAAGATCGGAGCCACGCGTGTGTAGAAAAAATATTACACATTACAATTCATAATAATATATATTACCAGCTTTCCGCCCGCGGCTTCGCCCGCGTTTTCAAAGAAAAACCCGCATAGTTCCCGTTCCCGTGGGATTTCCGGAATAAAACCTCTCCTATGTGTTAATTCAATTTACCATCTATATGTATGCTAAATGTCATTGTAGTCGTGTCAGTAGTATTTGCGTGAAGGAGTAACAAACATACATACATCCATCCTCACAAACTTTCGCACTTATAATATTAAGTAGGATTACAAATCATAATAATATATGCCTTTTGGTTAAACTATGCATAAGTTTCAAAACATGGTTAAAAATAAAAATGATAGCTTATAAAATCTCTTAAATTCAATCTTATATATAAAAATGGATCGCAAAATGTGTTGGTAAGCGCATAACTCGAGAACGGCTGAGCCGATTTTGATAATTCTTTTTTTATTATATTCCTTGAAGTACGAGGATGGTTCTTATGTAGAGAAAACGTAAACATGTACCACGGGCGAAGCCGGGGCGGACCGCTAGTATCAATATAAAAGAAAGCCTTTTTTTGGATTTTATTTTAAAAGATAATTGGAGCATTATACATATTGCTCCAAGTTGCTTGTGTAAGGATATTTGACCAAATAAGAAAAAGTACTAAAAAATTATTACTTTTTTAGCAAAATGGCGAAGCAGCGAAAACATCAGGTGCATCAAATGTGGCTGAATTGGAAAAAGCTATCGCGGCTCAAGTGAGTATTCATATTTATATACTAATTTAATAACCCGGCTTTTTTGCGTACATTTTATGTTGATTGTCCTAATTTTTGAAAATTGAAATACACAAAACTTCGTCCAAATCGGCTTAGCAGTTTCATTTATTACACTATGTATCAAGTTTACAAATGAAAAAGATTTCAAATTACTACAAGATTGCTCATTTTAAGAAAATTCACTAAACTAATACTAAAAACTATAATATAGTAACAAATAGACATACGGGAAAATAAAAAATATATATTTTTTGTCACCATAAGTACTGTATATTTTGAAATAAATACTTTTTTCGGTAATTTTTACTCTATTTTTTTCAAAAACAGGGCGAAAAAGTGCGCCAACTGAAAGCGTCGACAAAAGACAAATCAGTGTGGCAACCCGAAGTGAATAAACTATTGGAACTAAAGAAACAACTAACACTTGCGCAAGCAACGCCGCAGGGCAACACTGTGCAAGGTGGTGGTGACGATGTTGCCAGCATTGAAAAAGCTATCGCCGAACAGGTATGAAAATTTGATTTTTGTTATTTAATGCTTCAAAAATTATGAAAATATATAATTTTTTGTGGTTATCAACGATTGAAACTTTGTTTTTTCTTTCATAAAAATCATATTTTTTTATTTAAATTCATAATTAAAAATAATAAAAAATGCAGTAAAACATTTGCACTATAATCTCTATCTTAGTAAGTGTATTAATTATTTTGAACAAGAATTTTCGAAGAAATAATATTTAAAAATCGTAACAGTATTTTCAAATATAATAATTAGTAATATAAATTTAACATTTTCATAGTAATAAGAGATTTTATTTAGCGAATATAAAAAACATTATTTTCACAGGGTGACAAAGTTCGACAACTAAAAGCATCAACAAAAGACAAGGCAATATGGCAACCCGAAGTGAATAAATTGCTAGAGCTAAAAAAGAAATTGGCTAACGCGCAGGCGAATCAGGCAACACCGCCGCAGGCCAGTGACAGCGGGGATAGTGTTGCCAGCTTGGAGAAGGCTATTGCTGAACAGGTAATATTTAAAAATACAATGTTACGTAATGTAAAACTATGAAATAGCTCATTTTTTTTAATACAACGCGTTTTTACAGACCTTGCAAAGTATATATTTCTATTATTTGTAGTCTATCTTTTATATTTTTTTCATAATTTGATTGGATCATCAATGTGAAATTTTATAATCTGTTCATTTCCATAAAATCTCATTCGCGAAAGCGAAGAATTTCTTGTAAATCGATTTAGTATTTAAAAAATACACGTATAAACGCGTTATATGCGTATTTAACTAGATTTCCGCCCGCGGCTTCGCCCGCGTTTTCAAAGAAAAACCCGCATAGTTCCCGTTCCTGTGGGATTTCCGGGATAAAAAGTAGCCTATGTCTTAATCTCAGCTTATATGTACTAAATTTCATTGTAATCGGTTCGTAGTATTTGCGTGAAAGAGTAACAAACATCTATCCATACATCCTCACAAACTTTCGCATTTATAATATTATTAGGATAGTATTTTCATTTTAATTTTTACATCGTACGTGCATATAATATACTCTCTGTTTCTTATTTTTTATATACAAATAGTAATACTTATAAAATACAGATTTGTAATAAAATTATTATATATTTTCAGGGTGACAAGGTGCGAAAATTAAAAGCGTCGACCAAAGACAAGTCGGTCTGGCAACCGGAAGTCAATGTGTTGCTAGATCTAAAAAAACGTCTCGCCGCAGCACAGAGTAAATAAATGTCAAATAAAGATTAAAAAGACCGTGTCAGAAGTTAAACTTCTTTGGGAACATTCAAAGAAATCAAAATCGTCGCCTCACTCCATGACGTGCCGGTGTTGCCATGACGCGATCTAGAAATTTTACTCTCAACGTGCCTAAAGAAGTTTCACTTCAAAAAATTTAATAAAAAATGTTCTGAGTATTACCGTACAGTGGTTTTATTTGTATATACGTGTAGTAAGTTATAATGAAAAAAAGACGTGTGTCACTCGGGGACTGCCGCGGTAAAGCTATTGCATGCTATGCCTTCAAGCCACACCTCCGCGCCCGTCCCCGTGGGGAGCGTGAGGTTTTTTCGTTACGGAATTTCTCGATTCGGACCCCGCGCTCAAGGCCCGCGATAGAAGCTATGCAATAGCTTAAAAACATTTTTTGTAGAAAATGAAAAAAATTATAACTTTGGCTTGAAAAATCATTTTGTGCAATGTCAGATTATATAGAGATCAATAAGTTGTATCATCATTGGTATATTATGACAAGAAATATTTTTTCTTAAGTATAGAAATAATGAAATATTCACTACATTGTAGCATAAAAAATCGCTCAATCTATATTTAAAGCTTGCTGTGCTCCGCGGTTTCACCCGCATTGTTCCGCTCCTGTTGGTTTTAGCGTGATAATAGCCTATTTATAGCCTTCGTCGATAAATGGGCTATCTAACACCGAAATAATTTTTCAAATCGGACCAGCCCCCCTATGCAAGTGGCTTTCTGTTAGCGTAGCGTTCAATAGAATAGACTACGAATGTATGAGATTGACGTAAGCTGTAGATTAGCTACGCTAACAGAAAGCCACTTGCATAGGGGGGCAGTAGTTCCTGAGATGAGAGCGTTCAAACAAAAAAACTCTTCAGATTTATAATCTATACTAATATTATCAACCAACAGAAGCTGAGTCACGCGGGTGAAACCGCGGGGCACGGCTAGTCATGTTATAATCATATTCAAAATTCACTGGTACCAATTTCTATAGAATTTTAATTTATTGAAGTGAAACTTCTTTATCGGGGTTGTAAAAAAATTTTGTGAACATTTTTTCGTTACGCGTGACATTTTTCCGTTACGCGCTATCTTTTTCTTATCCCTACCACGCGTGATTCGACGTATTTCTGTAAAGTTGCATATAGTAAATTATTTTTTGAAAAATAAGGTCATAAAGACGTTTCACTTCTTACGTGTGTACACTAGTACACGCACACATTTTTTTTTACTTATAATATACCAATGATCTATTTTGTACATGTGTTCATTACTATGCATTGTAATGGTATTTATTGTTAGATCTTAAGTTTATTTGGAACTGATATCTCAATAAGATTTCTATGAAGTATTCTGTGTTTTATTTTACCCCTTCAATAATAGTATTAAAGCAATAATGGAATTTGATCCATAAAAGAAAATAATTATTTACCTACTAATTGTGCTAAGTACAAGTGGACGAAGCCGCGTGCAAAATTGAGTATTTATTTACTCATTTAATTCATATATTTATCAAATATGCTAATATTCAAAACTACTTTTTGCTTAACTTGGTTGAACGCACCTGTACTGAATTACTAGAAAAATAAGTGTTGGATTTATTAACATAGGTACATTCATATGGCACATACATAAACATTTATTATGCGTATGGCTGTTTGCAAATAAAAACCTAATTCAAAGCAAAAACGCATCATATCCTACCTATAAATTAAACATTGTGATAGTTGTCGCAATAAGGCATACATACTTCAAAGGCTTAAACGATGCATTACGATATTTCCGGTTAAAAAGCCGCAAAACTACAGAACTGTATGTGATGTGTACCTTCAATACTAAGAACCAGAAAAAACGTATTGCAAAAATTATTCTCATCCCTAGACCCTAGTTAGTATTGTATGTGTACCAGAGTAAAATTTAAGCCATGATGCGGTAAAAATCAGTGGTGGGTTAGCCGCGGTTGTCCGTGGTCCGTAGCCTACCATTAATTGTTTTACCGATCATCGCTCGGCGTGGCTCACGCTGTGCTGTTCTTGGCTGTGGCTAGGCGTTATTGTAGAAAATTTAGGAATATCTTTTTTATTACGGAAATGTATTATTTACACAGAAATCAAGTTTCGTTCTTTTTTTTCAAACATTCACGTACATATAATATTATGAACTAAGCACTTAGAATATGACAGTGAACAATATTAGACACCTATATGAAATGGTTAGGTCGATCTTAATCAAAGAATAGTACCTATATATAGTAATAGGTACAGGAAGTGGTAATTGTTTTTACAATTTCTGAAATTTGTCTTTTGTTTGTGTTTACATTCATACAGGATACAGTCTGTTTCATCGTAGGCTTATATTAAAACTTTGGAAGCATTTATCCATTACTACTGTTAGAAAGATGTTATTTGTCATGCGTGTACATGATGATATCCCTACAATATATTATTGTGTAGTGAGGATAGTCGAGTCGAATAATTGTATTTTACTCGAAAATTAAAATATCGATAGATGGCGCTAGGCGTCAGTCATGTTATGATTTTAGAGCTTGGTACGTACTTTTAGTCAGCGAATCTGAATCGACTTGGCTTTTGTACAAACTACGAAACAATTTACAAGTTTATTTTATTTCGTATTCACTATCTTTACTTATACTTTAAGTGTATGTATTATGTTTAGATTTTAGAACAGCTTTGAATGTAACAGGGAGATGAAATAAAACAAAATATACCTTAATAATAATATTTATTATTCTGGTAGGAAGTGATGTGATGGCAAAAAACCTTTATACATTTAAATAATAAGATACTATTTATCAAAATTAAGATCGATTTTTATATTTGACTAAATAGATTATATTTTAACATTGATGCTGCCGAGAATTAAAACTCGTTAGGATTTTTTTAAAGACAATTATAATGAAATATAGAGATCGGTCTTAAATCTCGTGACAAATTGATACATTCACACACAATAATAATGTAAAAATCAGGTACGAAGTTAGAGATTAAACACACTAGAAACTAAAAGTATAAGTAGACTTAAACCTAAATATTAGGTCAATCACTGAGCAATGAATAATACTTCCTAATTATAATTAATAATTACAATAATTATGTGGTAGGTACACACTGAAACTTTTTCAAACATAGTTTTCGAAAAATTTAATAAATTAATCATAGATTAAGGATTGGTCTCCGCGCGCGCGCTACGCGCAATCCATAATCTAAGAAATTAATATTATGTATTACACGATTAAAATATAAAACTTATAACTATAATATTTCGAAGATTCGATTCAATGAATGAATTTTTTTGAGTGTGACACATATTATTATGAGTACACAATTAAATATTATTATGTCATAATTTATTACTATTTTGATTTAACTAGAGTCTTCAGTCGAGTATAAAATTCAATACTTAAAATAATACTTACAACGAAAAAATGAATAAACTGTCATGGCAAAGGTAATAAAAGCTGCTTTACTTAAAAAAGTTAAAATTTCTTTATAAAAATAAATAGCATTTGGCACATCATGCCTATATTTTAATACTCGTCATGGCAAATTGTAATACATGAAAATACTGTAATTAAGTGTATATTATGTTACAGCCAAAGCCAAAAATAAGGTTTTTGACTGGTTAAGGGTTTTGACTGTAACATATATAAGTTTTTTAATAATTACTATGTACAGTAGGCGCTTGCTAATCCGGCACCGGCAATTTTTCCTCTATGCCGGATTGTCGGAAATGCCGGATTATCGAATTAGTATAGGAAATAAGACTTCATATTTAAAATGGTAAGTTGAATTTATTATACTTAAAAAAAATACATAAATTAATTAAAATATTAATTAATTATGTATTAAAATTACATATTAGGTTCATCATTTGTGACGTTTTCGTTCAGTAATCCGGCGTTCAGCTATGTAAAATGCCGGATTATAGAGCGGGCCGTCTGAGTCCCGAAGTGCCGGACTACTGAGCGTGCCGGATTGGCGAGCGCCGGATTATCGAGCGCCTACTGTATATAGCAGAAAAAATCAACTGTGTAATTGTTAAATGTCTTACATTGATGTTAATCAAATACTATGTGGTTTATACTTAAAATACTATTTTTGTGTTTGATTTTACAAGAAATACTTTGTCGTTCACTTTACACTATAAATTCACAATACTATTTTTTTTTCCATTTACATGATAAAATTTAAAATGATGTCATGAATAAATTGTGTTTAAAAACCATTTAACTAAGTCTTTAATTACTAAATAAACTTTATTGTCCTAAACTTGAACCTGAATACCGTGCAGCAAATCCCGTTCCTTCCCATGTATTTTCAAATGCACTTTCAACGCCGAAGCCTTTCTAAACGCTTGCCCACAGTTCGTACATACATACGGTTTCTCCCCCGTGTGACATCGAACATGCGATACCAAATCCTGTCGTTGAACAAACGCTTTTTCACAGAACGAACACTGATACGGCTTTTCACCCGTGTGTGTTCGTCTGTGATTCTTCAAAGTACCCGATGAAGCAAATTTCATAGAACACATGTCGCAGGAAAATGGCCGTTCCCCTGTGTGTGTTCGTCTGTGTTTTACTAGGGAACTGGAGGTAGTGAAACCGTTTCCGCAGTCGTCGCACACGAAGGGATGGGCACCGCTGTGTTTTCGTGTGTGCGCTACTAACTCGCCTTTTGAAACGAACCTGTAATGTTAATTTTTAAGTTAAGTTTTATAAATGCATGACTAAACTATAAGAAAAAATAAAATAAATATGTCAAATGGAATTCGAGGTTGAGATTGAAGATGATATTAGATAGTTGAATTATTTAAAGAGTTTATTTGCTTTAATCTCAGGATCTATGAGTCTAATTTGAAAAATTCTTTAGTTGTTATATAGATCATTTATAGGCTTATATAAATCTTATCGCTAAGACCAATAGGAGAAGAGCACACAAGTGAAACCGTATATAGCTAAGAATAAATAATCTAAGATCCCACCGCAGGATCAGTGCGCTCATCGGTTTTTTGCTGA
>CAJQZN010022025.1:0-14226 GCA_907164685.1 Colias eurytheme
TTAAATATACATAAATTGTAATTAATTTAGTATTACCAATGATACTGGTCTAGATTATATTTATTTCTATTTCTCTAGTGTATGTTACTCTATAATACATAATAATATTTCAAATTCAGTCACTAAATTCATAAAAAACTTATTTCGAGATTTCTCTCTAAAATAATGTTAAAAAATTGCCGAATTTTTCGAGCTGTTCTTGTTTCTTGTTCTTGTCGAAATTTACGCTTAGCAACATTTGGTGATTCATTTTCCTTACATAGATAACATGGCGTGTACCAGCCAATGTTCAGACTTACTGCAAGGCGCTGCTGGAAGCACCTTCGCAAATTTGCTGACCCATCTTCTTGCTGCACAGTGCTTGATATCGGAACCCTGGCCTAAAGATCACCTGGACAGAGTTGCAGGTATTATTTAATAGCAACTTAATTTATTTATTTTAAAAAGACTTTCTCTTCTTTTATTTACATTCTCATTGTAGTGCTATTCTATGGTGTCATTTAGATCCAAAATCTATATACATATTTATAAAACTCAAAGGTGACTGATATAGTGATCTATCAACGCACAGCTTAAGAGCGCATATTCTATTTAACGCAAGTCAAAAACTCCGCGATCTATTACGATAGATCGCGGCTTGCGCTATCCTTTTACTATGAACAGCATAGGTCCACAGGAGAGCGCCGAGCAACATGTCCTCTCTCTGGAAAGGCTCGCTGCCGACTGATTTAAATCGGGTCGCGCGCAGTGTTTTATAGTACTTTAAAAAAAATTGTAGAAAAATAATAGAGGTACCTTAGTTGATTTTTTAAATTTTATCTTATAAGTAAGACATTCTTTTATTGCAATATGTATAAATTATATTAAATAAAGTCGAATATCTTGGTGAAAATAATCATTTTGTCGACTATAATTTCTAAAAAAATTCACATTGTTCGGATTTTAATTTCGTAAGTTAGGAGTCCAAAATAAAAAAATCTTTTAACTAACTATTTTAATAAGGATTTTTGCAGTTAGTTAAAAATAATTGTGTGTTAGATCTGTCAGCAATTTCAGATATTTTTAGCTTCGAAATTGACACTAAAAGTGAAATCAAGTAATCATCGGCTCAGTTATCTTGATGGTATTCAGAAATACTGTATTAATTGAAAAAAACTCTTAACTAACTACATAGACAATAAAATTTCCTAAAATTATTTGTAATTCATATGTTTGTAAGATAAGTGGTTGATGGACAATCTGGTTTGAAAAATCACATATTTGAGCCAAACAGCGCACGGACCGCGTACACGGCCTTAAACCACTGCACGTATCGGGCTGAAATTTGGCATGCAGGTAGATGTTAGGACGTAGGCATCCGCTAAGAAAAGATTTCCCGAAGTTCTTGCGGGAACGGGGAAAAACGGGGATGCACGTACAAAGTCGTGGGCGGAAGCTAGTCTCATAAAATTGACAATTAATATAAATATCCAGACACTAGATTAAAATTCAAAAGAGGAATAAATTAAGGGTTATGTAGGAGAGGTGTAATAAACATGTATTTATATTATCTCGTCTGAAATTGGGTAAGCATTAGATAATTTAAAACCATTACAACAAAATGTATCATTATTTATTGTTATTATTAATTAATGCTTTGATTTAAGATGGCGATTCTTTCGACTTCATCATCGTCGGTTCTGGAACAGCTGGTTCTATAATTGCGAACAGATTAACCGAAGTCGATCATTGGAAGGTCCTGCTTATAGAAGCTGGTGGCGATCCACCTATAGAATCTGTCGTAAGTTTAAATTGTTAAGTTCAATTTTACTTGAATTAATTCCAAAGCTTCAAATTATTTTTGTATTTTCAGATACCCAATTTTTCTGGTGCTACTCATAATAGTATTCACGCTTGGCAGTATTACACAGAAAAAGATGAAAGTACAAACAGAGGATCAGTAAACGGAACGTCCTTTTGGCCACGTGGAAGAATGTTAGGCGGCACTGGCTCGATCAATGGTCTGCTTCATATGAAAGGCAGCTCTGGAGATTACGAACCTTGGCACCTTAATTCAAACGATGGCTGGGATTGGCCCACAATACAAAAATACTTTAAGAAAAGTGAAAAAATTATCGACCCATACATACTTAACGATCCTCAGTTAAGAAAAAATCATGGAACGAGCGGAAATTTTATTATTGATCAGTTGAATTTCACGCACACTGAAATCGTTGATAAACTTATGGCTGCTTATAAAGAAATGGGATTAAAATACCTGGACGATATAAATGGACCAACTCAAATGGGATATGGTAAAATCCGTGGTAGTAATTACAAGGGTAGACGAGTGAGCACTGTCACGAGCTTCCTTAACAGTATTAAAGATCGCTCAAATTTATACATACTTAAAAATGCTTTTGCCGAGCAAATCATTTTCGAAGATAGAAAAGCTATAGGCATAAGGGTTTCCCTTCATAATGAACAAAAGGCTACATTCTATGTAACTAAAGAAGTTATAGTTAGCGCAGGATCTGTTAATACACCAGTGTTACTTATGTTGTCTGGTATTGGATCTAAATTACACTTGGAAGAGTTACAAATAAAAGTTGTACAAGATTTACCAGTTGGTGTAAATCTTCAAGATCACGTTCGTATTCCTATACCAGTAACATTAAATACCGGAGCCAAACAAAAGGATGACACATATTGGTATAAAGCTGCTGTTCAATATTTGTTGGACAAGACTGGTCCACACTCTACAAATTATGATCAGCCCAACATAAATGCTTTTCTATCTGTGCCAGATGGCAAACAGTTACCAGATGTTCAAATTGATCATAATTATTTTGTCCCTAACACAAGTTACGTTTATCCAATGTGCAGAAAGATAATGTCGTTTAATGATGAAATATGCAAACAGTTTGCAAAAATGAACGTGGAAAGTGAAATGATCATATTTTTTGTGGCACTCTGTAGGCCTCATTCTAAGGGTAAAATATTGCTTCGTTCAAACCTTCCTACAGATCATCCAAAAATTTATTCAAAATATTTTAGTGATGACAGAGACATGAGTACGTTTATTAAAAGTTTGAAGCGAGTTACAAATATAGTTAATACTGAATCGTTTAAAGCGGCAAGAGCGGAATTACAAAGAATTTATTATGAAGATTGTGATGGTTTAGAATTCAGAAGTGATGAATACTGGGAATGCATGGCAAGAACTGTGACATACAATGTGTATCATCCAGTAGGATCAGCTAAAATGGGTGCCGAGAATGATAAAGATACTGTAGTTGATAGTAAATTGAGAGTTTTAGGTATAAGTGGATTGCGGGTAGCCGATGCAAGTATAATGCCAACAATTCCTAGTGTTAATACAAACGCAGCCGTTATGATGATTGCCGAAAGGGCTTCTGATTTCATTAAAGAGGATCATTTAGTTTCTTTCAATAAGGACGAACTATGAACAATTTTGTAAAGTTTTGAATAAAATCGTGATTTAAAAACATTTTATTTTGATAATTTGAGCACTAAAATGATGTCCTCGAAAGTACTAATAATAATTGAAATTATATAATTGATACTTTCTATATAAAATAAGTTTACTTATATAGAAACTTCTCCATTATCTACCACAAATAAAAAATAATACTGATATTTAAGTGATATTGTCAATTGATAATGTTATGTCTAAAAATATAGTTTCCTTAGTTTTTTTATTAGTTCACTTTACTGCAATCGTACCAATATCAATCGTAGATACAGGCATTCTACCTCTTATTAAGAACTCTATAGGTATTCAATTTTATATAGATATTGAAAACGAAGACCGATTTCATACTTGCCAAATACATACAGTAAAACGTAAGTGTTGTTTAGTTGATCAAGGAAATAATGCCTGTCTTTCTATGGACTTATATAACGAGGCCTATGAGGTAGTCAGACCAAGAGACCGTAAGACGATTATATACATTTATCCTGCGATATATCAACACGATTTGAAAGGATACTGTGATATAAATTTAGCTTATCGATGTAATACTTATCAGGACATTTTACAGACTGAAATTGGATTTGATACAAGGATTACGAAGCGATCAAAGAGATTATTAAAACCTTATTTAGGCGCTTATAAAGGAAGAATTTGTGATACAATTGATCAAGATCCTTTGAATGGTTGTGCTCCAGTAAATTGTGATTTCAAATATCTAGGTTATAAGCCGTTTTATGACAAGAGTTTAAAAAAATGCGTAGAAGCCGCTACATGTATCGGTGATTTTGAAAAAGAATTACCTGATATTGTGTATATTCCAGATGTTAATTCATGCAGAGACTTAGACATGCCAATGACAGTTCAAGATATTTATGCAATAACGACTGGTTTGGGAACCGTAACTCAATCGACATCGTATGATGACGTAAGTTATGTTGAAGCAAGGTCCAATTGCTCGACAATTTCCCAGAACATTAATCTTTTAAGGGATTTGTTACATGGTAAATTATGTCCATGTTCAGAAGATAAGGTGATAGATTTTAGTGGGTGTTTCCGATCAGCGTTAATCGCTATCATTCTTTGTATAATCAGTGCTGTAGCTGTACTGTTTTCTTTCATTTGCTGTATCAATGTGATCGTTAAATTGTACAAACTATGGTCGAAAGGGGAATTATCGGAGATTTGGCGAAATGTGAAAAGCTGCTTGAAGAAGAAAAAGAAATGTAAAAAGAAGGTATCTTACGTTGATAAAGAAATAAGGAATGCACTTTTAAAAGACGTTATAGTTAGAGATATACCGATAGAACTGAGGGAGAGTGTTGTGAATGTGTGCGACAGGATGGGAAGGGAAGTGGGAAAGAAGAAACGATATCGCGATACTGATGTTGGTAGTCAGATAAGTTTAATAAATGACAAGGACAGTGTTACTACAACCACGAGCTCAGATGAATAATGTCTGATGATTAGTGTAAAGTAAAATTTTTCAATACTTAAATAAAGGGCATGTGGTATTTCTAATGAGGCATTATTTGGAGGCTTTCTTAAAAAAATAAAGAATGTCCGTAATTTATTCTTTTCATTTTCAATCAGATGTTTATAACTATGATTATTTAAAAAATTACAACCAATCAAGAATAACATTGAGAAATTTCTACAATCATCACTTGACTGACTTATTAGGTATCTTTGTCATTCATAGAGGGTTGCCATTTTAGATTCCAAAGCTTATTTATATACAAAAACAGACCAGAATATCGTTAACCAAAGTAGCAAAAGCCTCACATCAGAGGGATGCCCAAAATTACTTTGTAACTTTGTTAATTTAACATGGAAACTGAACCGAATTCTTGATACGAAATTAAGATGTAAAACTAACTCAAACTTTATTATTGTTGAGTATAACCGTTTTGAAGTAATAGCTAATACATATATTTGCTTAGATTAATATTATTATTAATACAGTCAGAAGGTTCGTAAGGTTGTTAATTGAAGTATTGTACTGCGTAAGTATGTACGCGTCAGACCGCTTTCTTGGTACAGCGGTTGACGCGTAATGACGAGAAGGCAAACAAAAATAGTCTCGGTCGTTGGATATGAATATGAAAAAAAAAAAATGAAAAATATATTTATTTAAAAACCATATGTTTTTACACAGATACACTTTGATTGACGTTGCACACTTTACACATATTGGCTTAATCTAGGTTTATTATAAAAGGATTACCTATAGTACCCACACTAGGCAAGCCTGTATCGTGGGCACTGAGACGTTTTACCAAAAAAACAAAATTAGATGTCCTCGGTATGATCATAATATAGATGAATTATGCATCTGTTTTATTGATAAAATATACTTCGCACTTTTATTGCGAATCGAAAGAATGGTCGGTTTGGAGCTTAATCTAAATTTACATGTTTTTTAAATTGTTGACTTGCTTAATTTTATCTAAATGAAAATATCATCAATAATCACAATACACATTTTAAAGGAAAACCAATAAAATTATACGATTTCATCAAATGAAAATTGTAAAATAATTAATAATTATGAATGAATTTATAAAATGGTTCATATTTTATTTATATTTGCTGTTGATGAGGTCCGCCCAGATATTAATCCGGCTTTAATTACATACCAAAATTGTCTCTATTTTGAAGAGATTTATTAATAAATTAATTAATAATGTTGGGTTTGCGATTTAAAACATTTATCTTTGTAATGATTGTGTATGAATTATTTTTCAGTTTACAAAGGTATCGAAATCATGACTCATTTAAATTCGTCATTACTGTTTCCAATTTATGACCGCCTCCTTGATACAGTGGTTGACGCGTGAGCGTAGCACCGAGGGGTCCTGGGTTCGATTCCCGGTGGAGACGAAGAAAAAAAAATGTCTCGGTCTGGCAGGACACAGAAGGCTGATCACCTACTTGTCCCTAAAGAAAATCGATCAGTGAAACAGATGTATGCATAATGCATCTGCCCCTTACCCCACTAGGGGACACGGGACTTCACTACTACTGTTTCCAATTTAAATTATGTTAACGTAAGTTAAAACCTTTAGTATAAAGAACTAGCTTTCCACCCGTGGCTTTGTCCACTTTGTTTAAAACCTAACGAATTAATAAATACCTTAAAACTTCCTCGAGAATCACTCTACCTTATAAATAAAACTGTATCAAGATCCGTTGCGTAGTTTTAAAGATTTAAGCATACATAGGGACGGACCGACAGTCGTAAGTATTAAAAATTGCATACACTTTTTTAGCATCAGAGCCACAAGTGTAAAATTGATTCCTTTTAGATAAAATAAAAGCCCTTTTATATATTATAATCAAATTTATTTGGTACTATATTTACCGAAATATGTTGACTAATTACTTTTTTACGATCTCAAGAGCGTGTACATCGAATATGCTGTCTGCATTATCTGAAACAAGAAGAAATATATCGTATTAACATTATAAACGTGATGTTGCTCCTCACATCGTTCACTGGCACAGTGTACAGAGCCAGCAACAAAATAGAAACCGGAAGTAGAGTTAATTTTGAAACCGGTTTGCTAGAAAATCGTCCACGCCAGCTTAACTGTCAATTTTCGGTAGTTAAACATAAAAAAAAATATTTAGGTGTATGTATGTTCCTCTTTCACGCAAAAACTACTGAACAGATTTTGATGATACGTCAATGATATGGCTTATGTTCAGAATAAGACAGAACCTATAAAAATTTAAAATACTTGATATTGCGCGCGTGACGCAAGTTCGTCCGCAGAAAAACCGCGTGGCCAGACCAGTAATTTAAAATGTTACAGTTTCTTTATTTTATTTGAACAGGTATAATATGTAGTGTATTTGTCATGTAACCACAATAATATCGCTTATAAAGAGAAAACATACTGAAACAAACATCTTCATGTTATATGTAAGCATGTCGTACGCCTTGAAGTGCGTGGGCACCTGCGCGCGCGCAAGCATGATGGCGACGGAGCGGCGCACGCCGGTGTCAGAGGTTGCCTCCCAGTTGCAAGCGTATATACAGTTGGGGACTTCTGCCATCTGGAAGTTTAATATTATAGTTTATAAGTACCTACATTAAATAAAATCGTAGGAAAGTCAAAACTGTACATTGAATATTTTTTAAAAGAATACTTGAGTGTGATCTACAATCGACATCGAAGCCAAAAATATTGTTTTTAGAATTTTAATTTGTTTTTATGTCCAAGCTAAATGCATGCTGCATGGATTTGGATTGACTGACCGGTTGGCTTAATTGTACTGGTAGTGACCATGTCGACCGTTCGGACCAGGTCGTGGGTTCGATTCTCACCCAGGGCAAATATTTGTGTGATGAACATAGATTTTTGCTCTGTGTCTGGGTGTTAATTATCTATAGAAGTATTTGTTTAAAATAATTATATATGTTTATAAGCCACAAATTTATATAACACAAGCGAAAGCTTAATATGGGATCAGATCGTGCCGTGTGTGAAAATATTTATTTATATTTACTTCAAATATTGTCACTGGAAAATAGTATGCTCACATTAAAAGTAACATCAGAAGTGAGATAGCAAGGCAGGTAGATGTGTACAGCCGTGGTCACAGCAAAAACATAGTAGATGATATTCACTTCACTTTCCTGAGAAGAAAAGAATAACGTTATAGTTAATAATTAATTATTTTGTAATTTTTCTTATCGAACATGCCGCATTAATTAATTACGTAAAACAATGTTCTTAAATGTTTTAACTCAAAAAACTACACTGACGATTTTGTTAATATCTTACACAAAGAATCAGTAAAAACCGAGTAACATGGGCTACATTTTGTTTTTGTTTTTATCATGGAACATATCAGGTAAAGCTGGGGCAAGTGGCTAGTATAAAGTAACTTAAATTTAAGTGAAATAGTATGTGTGGACAGAATAACATGGATACGTACACCTTTTGTAGCGGTCTGGCTTAGAGCCATACCAATTTGTACCACGGATATGAGAAATATCCCAGCCAGCCATATTTCAAAGCTCGTCTGAATTTGTTTGATAAAACTGCAATTGTGAATAAGATAATCGTTATCAAACGAAAATTTTTAACACTAGCTTTTCACCCGCGGCTTTGTTCAAATGATTAAACGAAAACTCTCATAGGAATGCCATGTTTCATCGCAGTAAAAAGTACGCTAAATCAATCATATACCTACTCACTAGTAATGAAAGATATGCAATAAATAATGTCATCATCAGCTCATTTTATTCCCACTCTGAGAAAACAGACTTTAGACTTTTGACCCAGAGAATGAAGGTTCACGTAATAACCCACCACATTTTTTTCATTAGAACAATGTGTATATTATTGTCATCAGAAAGTTTTGTATATTTGATTGGAGAAGTGGCGATGAGCAATATGGAGATAAACTGTTTTTTTTCATCCTTAACCTTCTCAATACTTTCAAAGCTTTAACAGCTGAGCTACTACGTTAAATATAATACGTTTGTTTTTGTATTTATATATTTTATACCTATGAACATCGCACTGGTCTCTCACGATGGAAGCAATTCTTTGTTTTATAGTTGGTACATGTGTGTCATCCATTAAATGCAAAAGCTTGTGTGAAAATAGCTTTATTTTCAACGATATATGGAGTATGCATACAGAGAATATGCCGTCAAAACCTACAAAACAATATTTTGGAATTTAATTATTTTATTACTGGTTTTGGAACAATGGAAAGTATCTGAAACATGAAGACTGACAAACAAAAAAACTAAAAGTAGTACCCGTGTATCCAACGAAGACCAGCCAAACTATATACAAGCTGTATACCGCTTGGATTTCAAAGAACGGAAACGAATATTTCTTATCATCGATAAAGGGCATTATTGTCTCATGAATCATGTACTTTCTGGGGTTCTCCGTGAAAGACGAGTAGACTGTAAGAACACAGGCAAGAAGTGGGAAAGACGCTGCAGCAGAACCGATGATGAGAATCCATGCTTTCTCCAGCTTTTGAGTCTTTTCTATAGCTTCAGTGGCAATGGCTAATTCTTCTTCTGGCAGGTGGTTGAAGCTTTCATAGTCAGCCTCGATGACATCGTAAATCACTCGTAATTCTTTCTTTCGGAATATGGTTAGAAACATCTGAAAGAAGCTCATTTTTGTAAATGTTGTAAATGTCAAATTATTATAATAAGTATCTATAATCGATAATGAAAAATTTGGTTTGTAGTAGTAGATTTCATTTTATTGTGTTAAAATCATTATAATTTTGTCATATTTATCAAATAGTTTTACTATCAATGAAAATAATTCAGAATGGTAATAATTATTCTATAATTTTGAAGATTTGAAGAAAACACAGTTGAATAAATCAGTTTTAGTTTGAGTTCTTCTTTCTTATTTGTCTTGTCCAATTCGTCCTATAAAATTGCAGTCCCTATTTTTAGTTTTTGTTATACATTTTAATAGTTATATTTTGAATTTATTTTACCTTAATTAAAACGAACAATAACACGATGGTAATGACCATTTGCCTGACGAGATTTTCCATATCACCCGTACCAATGCGAATGCTTATGTCGTACAACATAAAACCAAATTGGGGGACACAGGACAGCGCGATCATAACTGTAAGATAAGATTAATCTCTAGTTAATCATCACTACATAGTCAGGAACCGGACAGAACATAAAAATATTTTTTTAATCATCCCGCGGTAAGACCAACAGAAGCGAAGAAATGCGGGTAAGCCGCGGGACACAGCTAGTATATACAGTTGTATGGGTTATGTATTTGTGGTCTTGTAAAACTTTAAAGGGTCAGTTCATACAAACAAAGTTGTAAACAAACATTGTTTGTATGAAAGTGTTGAAGGTACCAGGCAAAACCTTAGACAAAGGGACCTCAATCTTGTGCTATTTGATTTTTTCCAGTTGTAGTAGAATTATATAAAAACAGACATTTGGTGAGAATAAATTAATAAAGAAATTTTTTATCTTTATAAGTGTTTAGTTGAAAATATAATAAAAACTATCGGTCCACCCCGGCTTCACCCGTGTTACATGTTAACGTTTTCTCTCCATAAGAACCATCATACTTCAAGGAATATTATAAAAAAAACAATTATCGAAATCGGTCCACCCGTTCACGCGTGATGCCGTGACCAAGAGAAATGGGGATTCATTTTTATATAGAGTATGTATAGAGATTACGAGTAGCGTATTTAAATTTCTTTCTGCCTTCAAAATATTAGAATGGATTTAATTTTATTTCATAAAATACGTTATTGAATGAAGTAGATAAATAATAGACATAAGTATTTACCTGCCCCAAAAAATCTGGCTTTATCTTTTGCCGGATTAGGATACATCATGAGTACAGTTAGTATAAAAGAATATAGTTTATACATTTTGGGTATGTCTTGAAACTTCTTACCACCTGAAATAAATTTGTTTTAAATGTATTTGCATAGGTAGCAAATATGCTATTATACCATGTACAAGGTAGCTTGATCCTTTTGACAGACGGGCTAGTGATGGGAAACAGGAAGTAATAATTCATAAATGCTATTTTTTAACATTAAAGTACAAGAAATTGAGTAATCGCTTTATTTTTATAATAACCTCATCTTTTTAAAGCAAAATATTTTCTAATTACATTACATCTCCCATTCATATAAAAACATTGTGGGTTCCAAATAAGTCATTAAACATAAATTGAAGTTTTTCAAGAAAAATTAGCTTGGTGAGACGGGTATAATTTTCCAGAAACAAATCATGTTCTCATAATGGGATTTTAAGGTTAACGTTCCCAGGATACAAATCCGTCGCAACTAATTTGATTGTTGATGGATTCATGCTCGAAAACTTTTTGATTAAAGCATTTATACTAATTACTAATATTATAAAGAAGATTTTGTTTCTTTGAACGCGCTCATCTCAGGTTCCACCACGGTTCCGATTCGAAAAATTATTTCACTGTTAGATAGTCCATTTATCAAGGAAGGCTATATAGGCGATATATCATCAGACTAAGACCGATAGGAGCGGAGCAATGCGGGTAAAACAGTGGGGCACAACTAGTGTGTGTGTATTATTATATTATAATATATTATTAATGCTCAAGGAATAGTCCTAAATTGTTATATAATGGAAAGAAAACATTCTGAAGATGTCTCATTCATAATATTTTCTATCTACACACTTTTTACTTTGTTTTACACATATTATAAGACCATTGCCTCATGATTCTCTTTTATCACTTCAAGCAGTAAATACGTGTCTAAACATCGCGCCGTTTAACAGCGTGTTTTATGTAAAACATTTGACAAGATTTACGAATAAATAGCACTCAAGTCTCAATGGTTCGCAGCTCGATTAGACAGTAAAATATACGTATTACTGTGGTGAAAAATCGACGGCAATACTGCTTTCTCTGGGGAAATTACCGATGACGAGTGTCACACGCTTCACCGTGAGACAAGTGATATCGAGTGGTTTTTCGAGAAAATATATATTCGTAGACATTTTTATGTACCGCTGAAGGCTTTTGGAAAAACGCTTGAGCATTTAATTCTTAAATAAATAAGCTGTGGAAATAGTCTGCATTAACCTATAATAACTACCTATGTGGTATTACCACAAAACAATTTAAACACAGTCAACTTTAAACCAGGGATCTGTCACTTTAATAGTTGTCTATGTGAAATACGACAAAACCAGATTAAAGAGAACCCGCGCTTAAAGTTAAACGCTGTCTAAAGTTTTTTGTGGTAAGACAGATAGAGTTTATAATGACAAATGTTTTAAATCATCTGACCATATTGCAGTATTATTTTTAAACGAATTCAATGTTTTTAATATAATCTCTCTCCGTACGTCTGGAATAAATTGCTATATCGCTATAAGACGGCCAGTTGCTTTCATTAATAATTAGATTACGATTAAATGTAAAGTTTTAGCGCAATAAATAAATAGTATAAAAGTATGTCTTACTCATTTTAGGTGTATCTAGAGCAGACGCTTACAAAGGTAAAGGCTACGTATGTTATTATCCAAAGCTTACGAAAGCTCTGACTCAAGAATTACGTCAATCAAACTAAAGCCTATTAATCAGGCATTCACTTGATATTAGAAGGTTTCAGCACAAGATAATGTATTAACAATTCATCACTATTAATTAATAGTGTGAGTAGCAGTGGTGGCTCAGTGGTGAGACCTCGGACTTCGAATCGATAAGTCTGGGGTTCGAGACCAGGCGAGCGCGCAGGAAATAAATTGATTTTTCAATTTATCTGCGCATGTTGTAACATCACCACTGCTCGAACGGTGAAGGAAAACATCGTGAGGAAACCGACATGTCGAAGAATCAAAAGTTCGACGACATGTGTCATCCGCCAACCCGCACTTGGCCAGCGTGGTGGATTATGGCCTACTCTCATAGGAGGTCCGTGTCCCAGCAGTGGGAACGTATATGGGCTGATAATGATGATGATGATGATGATGAATTAATAGTTCCCTTTAATATTTATTTCTGTACATTAATACGAAGAGCGTCTTTTCGTACGAATTCATTTCTTTCTTTAGAAACACTGATGCTCTCCAAACCGTACTTTACAAACAGTAAGCAATTATAATATTATACCTATTACAATTATAAATATACTAGCTTTGCGCCCGCGGCTTCGACCGCTTAGTCTAAAACCTAATAAATAATATACTAAAACCTTCCTCTTGAATCACTTTATCTACTTATAAAAAAACCGCATCAAAATCCGTTGCGTAGTTTTAAAAGATTTAAGCATACATAGGGACATAAGGATAGAAAAAGCGACTTTGTTTTATACTATACATATAGTGATTGTGTTTTTTCATATAAATAATGGTTTAATTTAGATGAGCTACCACAGATTACCAAATAATTACTAGGTAACTACTGCGTGCACAAGCCCTCGTGTGTGTCTTCCGCCTATTAAACGGACAGATTATTTGAATAAATCTTGATGTTAATAATTATTTTAATATATTGCTAACTAGCGGTCCGCCCCGGCTTCGCCCGTGGTACATATTTCGCAATAAAAAGTGGCCTATGTCCTTTCTCTTTAAATTTCTTTCAAAATATCTCTATACCAAATTTCATGCAAATTGGTTCAGTAGTTAAGGCGTGATTGAGTAACAGACAGACAGACAGAGTCACTTTCGCATTTATAATATTAGTATGGATGTGCTATTTATTAAATAGGTTTGAAGTTGGTGCTGAACAATAAGCACTTAGTATTAAGCCCGTAAACCTTTTTAATAAATAGCACATATAAATAATATGTAGTAAATAATAATGTGAAATCTTTTTTATTTCTTACTTTTCCGTTTTTGAAGTCGGTTGTTTTTAACGCAGTTATTTTTATTAGTGAATATTAAGCTTTCCGTGCGATTAGAGATTTTTGTGAAAATTAAGCTCTCCGTGCGATTACAGCTTTTTGTGAAAATTAAGCTTTCCGTTCGATTAGAGCTTTTAATGAAAATTAAGCTCTCCGTGCGATTATAGCTTTTTTGAAAATTAAGCCTCCGTGCGATTAGAGCTTTTTGTGAAAATTAAGTTTTCCATGCGATTAGAGCTTTTTGTGAAAATTAAGCTCTCCGTGCGATTAGAGCTTTTGTGAAAATTAAACTCTCCGTGCGATTAGAGATTTTTGTGAAAATTAAGCTCTCCGTGCGATTAGAGCTTTTTGTGAAAATTAAGCTCACCGTGCGATTA
>CAJQZN010022026.1:0-23041 GCA_907164685.1 Colias eurytheme
CTTGTTACAAATGACTCGAAATTTTGTGTCAGTATCTCCCGGTCTATATCTGACAGGTGAAAATAAAATATATGTAAAGCAATTGTTTTTTCTACCCAATGTAACAAGTAAATGCTTATTTACAAACTATAGTACCATTAATCATTATCAGGCTTTCAGTGCATCCTATTGGAAATTGGAAAATATGCTCATTAATATTGTCGTAAAATTTATCAATGGTCAAATAGACAATTAACCTAAGCAATAAACAATTATCAGTGTATCATGTAACATCCTTTTATTGAGGAAAACTTTATTGTAAACATTTGTTTGGTTCCCATAATATGGACAAGTTTATTGACTGACGTTGAATTGGCAATAGGAAACTCATTTTTTGCATTAAAACATGATGAGTACTTTTGTTATTAAATTTAGACAGATAAAAACAAATGACATCTTGATCAAATTTTGAGAATAGCCCATTCTTTTCTTTTTATAATTATCTATAAATTACATTTTTAATCTCATTTATAGATAATTATAAAAGGAAAGGAGTTTGTTTGTTTGTTTGAACGCGCTAATCTCGGGAACTACTGGTCCAATTTGAAAAATTCTTTTGGTGTTAGATAGCTCATTTATCGAGGAAGGCTATAGGCTATATATCATCACGATACGACCTACAGGAGTGGAGCCACGGGGGTGAAACGGCGCAGAGCAGCTAGTGTTAATAATAAAGGGGTAAATTTTTTTAGCTCAGGCGAATTATGTATGAAAATTAAAAGTATTTTTGTAAGGCATATAAGCTTTTGCAGCATGTCTGGTTACTTAATTGATGAGGAAATTAATCATATTTTACAACATAGATTGGTAAGCGTTAATCCGTTGTGTAGTTTTAAAGATTTAAGCATACAAAAGAACATAGGGACAGAGAAAGCGACTTTGTTTTATACTATGTAGTGATTTAAATACAATTTTATATTTATCATGTGATATGAATTATGAATATTTTTTGTATAAACCACAACAAAAGACAAAGAAATGAGGATTCCGGTTTACATAAGACACCATGCATCAGTGAATTTAAATCGCAAAAACTTAAATTATAAACTATTTAGCAGCAAAGCAGGCTATAAAAAATTGTTATATCCTATATTTTTATGTTGATCTGATTAAACTAGTTGATTTTTTGGAAAAAAAAAATATCTTGTTCTGTTTTTATTACAATAATTGGCTCAGTTGTTTAAATCGCAATCGAAATTTAAATTACGAAGACAACGATGTTATTTGTAATAATATGACAATGCAATACCGAAAATAGATTAAAATATAATAAAAATAACTTACCTCCGTCTTTGAACGATGCAGTCTCATCAATTGGAATTATCAGCAAAGGTAGAATGCCACTTAAACCAACAAGTACTGATGCCATTGCAGAAAATAACCATGGGTGTTCATCTAATTCTTCCACAAAGGTATAGAAATATTCTGGAAAAATTCCCGCCATAACCGTTGATTCCATTTTCGTAATTTATTTTTAAACTTGACTGGCAATGTTTTTTTGTAAACAAAGTTTCACACCAAGGAGGTTTTATTGTTTTCAATAAAGTCTCATATTTTTACGAACACACAACCATTTATACGTACTAATCTGCACTGAGATCGAGTGCGTCCGCGGTTCAACCTTATCTACTCAGACTAAAGATTATTGATAAAGATTACTATTTAAAAAATTTACATAATATACTGTGTTCGATTTATAAATCACAAGTACTTAAGAGCACTAATCTCTACGCACTACTTTATTTTGACTTGATTTGTTTCAAATTAAAATTATTGAATCCAAACGTCAAATGAGTATGATCACTATGACATAAGAAGCATAGACTAGAGTGATAGAGAGAGTCCATTAGGTTGCCAGTTTAAACCAGCTATTGTCGCCATATAAGTCGAGAAATGTTGCACTGAAATGTAATGAAATTCGAAATTATGAATAACAAATAAAAGTTCGTTATTAAATTTATTATTGATTTATTATTTTTCAACTTTATGTTTCATAAAATATTCTATTTATTTGTAATATTATTTAATATGAAAGTTATCATTCAAAATTTTCAAGATGGTTAGGAATATAATAATTATGTAGTAATATAAAAACTACACATCAAAGAGTAGTATAATACTATTGCGCACTACAGAAACAGGAGTTTCCCGAAGCGCTGCTTTGTCTGTTTTCAACCGACTCCTAGTGGATGTGGACGTTAGGAAAAAGTAGATTCTCAAATCTCAACATAATATTTCAAAATGACGAGCGTTTATAAACAGCAAAATTATACAATTTGCCTGCGACATACAATATTACTTGTTCTGAGCCATGTGTGACATTTTCACTGAAAATGAAAATTAAATCATTTAAAAAAGGAAAATACGTAACGAATCTACTTTTTAACCGACGTTCCTTACGTCCCCAAAACGTGGAAAAGTTTTAATTCCTATCGTTTGATTATTATTTTTTTTTGTTGAAGTGTGGATATAAAACTTTTTGTGCTAAATTACCAATATTTGGCGCCTGCTCGCTTACATTAGCAAATTGGTTGTATTGTAAATTATCTTTAAAATGTTCATTGATAATATTATTTTAAGACTGCCTAAAAATATAACGACAAATATATTATGTTATTAAAATGTATTATTTGCGCCTATGTTAAATAATAGAGTCATTGATTTGCGCATGCATCATTGGAATCAATCAATCATAAAGGACATTAATGAATACCTACGTAATATTATAGAAGTAATACTTTAACGTTATTAATTTAATGCTTTAAACATGATTAATTTAATTTATCTATTAAATAAAATTGAATACATAATTTTAATTTAAGTAAGTTTTTATTAGACTTAAGACCTGATTGTTTTTTTTTTAAATATGGTATCTGTAAAAAAAATAAAACATTTAAAATTGGAATTCAATTACCTAGTTAACACTAAAACCATCGGGTAATAGCCGCAACAATGAATAATTAACAATGTTTGAAAACCGATCTACAAGCGACAGCGTGACACGAATGCAACACGAATCTTCTTGGCAATGCTCTCCAACCCAGTTAAAGCGAAATGCCGTACTTATTTTGGCCTGCCAATTTATATATCACAGTACTCCGCTATACAACGTACATATCGGCTACAAATTAAAAGCAGTGATCTGAATAAGTTCGCGCCAAAATGTTCGTTTGAATTTTGTGTCGAAATTTCCCGCGTCACCTCGAGACTGAAGTGTTTTGCCCGATTTGGATTGTTGCCTTCACGATGGATTCCTGGGGCATTTTGAATGTGGACTCTGTGGCTCTTGTATCCCGTGATGACACTCAAGCCAGCTTTCGCAGGAAACAAACTGTGGTATGTTTTTAATTTTTTTTGTATTTCATTCAATTAATTAAGATGTAATGTGTGTGTCATTTGTAAATGTTAGTTGACTCATTGGAAAAGATTCTGAATTCATTTCACAAATAAATATATTCTGATTGACATCTTACATCTATTGGAAATAATTATTGTTTATTCGTACACAATATAGTATTTTTCAGGCAGGTAGGTAGTAATATTTATTGCGCCTACTGATGTTGTTTTTGTTGCCTTTTAATTATTTTATCATGCAAAGCAATGTTTTTATAATGTGTAAATAAATACATAACAGTAAATGTCGAACAATAAAAAGAAGAAGGTACTTAGGTAGTTAAGTACTTCTATATTTTTTTCGATTCTGAATAAAACAACATATTATAATCAAAGATTACTCATTTACTTTTAAATTAATATTTAACATACTTTAGAATTTAAAGATATGAATATTTTTAATCCAAACGTAAATCTAAATTCTTGAAAAACCTAATTTCTATCTATCTAATTTATTAAGGAAACATACAGATAATAGAAATGTATGTTAGAAAAGCGTCTTACATACCTACCCACCAAATATTTAGCTACTAGCTGCGCCCTGCGGTTTCACCCGCGTGGCTCCGATCCTGTTGGTCTTAGCGTGATGATATATAGCCTACAGCACAGACTAATTATAATATACTACGTATACAACCTACAGCCTTCCTCGATAAATGGGCTATCTAACACCGAAATAATTTTTCAAATCGGACCAGTAGTTCCTGAGATTAGCGCGTTCAAACAAACAAACAAACTCTTCAGCTTTATAATATTAGTATAGATAGTTTCTCATTCATCTCATTCTCATCTCATTTTTCATTCTAATAAAAAAAAATAATAATCTTTAGTAGACAATAGAAATGTAATAGAAGAAAAAAGTACTTATTAAAAACTATCTTTTCAACAGCTATCATAATTAAGTAACTGACGCTTTCATAACTAAAATCATACCGTATAAATATTTATCTTATTAAGATGGACAGACCAAAAAACCGCGTTTTAAATGAGTTGTTTTATAAAATACGTATGACATCAAGCGAATAGTAACAGATGTTCAACCAACGTCAACGGATTCCATTAATGCATAGATATTAATATAATATTAGATATGTATCTATTTTTTGATAATTTTGTGACATTACGTCTGGAAATGCTGGAATATGTGAAGGTTATTAAATACTAGCTTTCCGCCCGCGGCTTCGCCCGCTTGGTCTAAAATTAATAAATTATATATACTTACTAAAACCACAGATAAAATAATACTATACTAGCGAAAACCTTCCTCGAGAATCACTGTAAGTATAAGTATCTATATTAAAGGTACAGCATACAGACATACACACAACAAACGCATACAGACATACAGACGGCGGAAGTAATTTTTTAGAAGTGCTTTTGAATCGTCAAAATCGATACAGTTAATTAATCAAATATTTGTTTACCAAATACTGCTCTACCGGTTCAGAAAGTATTTCTACAGAGAACTGGATAGAGCGCAAGAACCTCTGTGGTTCTTGTAACCGTCCCTTAATTCTTGGCGACAAAATTCCACAGATTTGGAGAAGAGTAATTTCAAACAGGAATGCATTTTTAAGCGAAATTATGGCAAATAAAAAACATTCATAGTTACACGTTTAACACGTTTTGAATAAAAGTTAAAATACATAAGATGGCGATAACACGTCTGAAGTTGTGTAGAGAACCTGAAATCAGCGGTCATCGTAAGATATACCGCAACAAGTGATAACTGCGTTAAAAACAACCGACTTCAAACTTGCACTTGCAACATTTACAATTATTACAGACAAAAATGCTCATAAAATAAAAACTACTGGGCCTATCCGAATAAAATTTTTATGGGACCAATTCGACACCATCCCGCATCGAACAAAAAAAGAATCACGTAAATCGGTTCAGAAACCTCGGAGTAATCGGTGTACATACATAAAAAAAAAAACATACCGGCCGAATTGATAACCTCCTCCTTTTTTTAAGTCGGTTAAAAAGGTTGTTTAAGTTACCTAGTTTATTTGTTTTGAATAGGTTTTAATTAATACATAGGTTAGTATCGGTCAATTAGGGAAAGCTGGCATGTTCACAGTACTCACACTTATGCAATTTCACTTACAGTATGTTCAAAAATAAATGCGACTCTAGTTTCATTTTAGACTTGAATTGTAAAATGGGTGCGTTGTAGATAAATATATGCAAATATAATTACATACTTATGAAAGCTCTCATAATTTACCTGTAAAATTATAATTTAAAAGTAAATCAATTGATGAAGTTAATTATTTATTCTAATAATAATCAATTGGATAAAAGTATTAGTAATCATTCAATTATCAAATAATAATTAAATTTCAGGTCATAAAAACAATACAAATAACACGTGCGCTTACTCCCAACACACGGATGGTTGTTTTGATAATGATTTAAATAACGGGCGTTTTTTTAATAATGTTATAACTCTGATTAATTAGTAGTTAATTTGATTTTTGAAAAAAAAAATGCCGATTTTAGTCAAAATTTATATTTTTCTAACAAGATCCTTATCATCCAAATTTCCACCTTGGTGAGAAAAATTGACATTTCTAATGAAAATGAACAAAAAATTAAATGATTTTATTAAATACTGTAAAATAGTCTATAATTCTTCCATTTACTGTATCACAAAATTCTTCATAGATTTTTAGATATTCGTACTACACCAATTACATCACCCTGTATTTATAAACAATTGCAAAATATGACACATACATAGGCCGGGAGATACTGACACAAAATTTCGGGTCATTTGTAACAGAATGGCGGTTCTACAGAGGTCTTATTACGCAATGACTAAAAGAAAAATGATGGTCAGAACTCAGAACGCTGGTACCGGTGGACTAGTCGCGTGGGCGTTAGTCGAACTCGTCGGACAAATAGCGAAAGTCAAACGATTTGTAACACAAAAATTTTAGAATTCACCGATAGCCCATAAAAAAGATGTAGGCGGTAGTGTCATGCCATACTTTTCCGGTGTAACTTACAGCCCCCCATACCGACGCGATGCGTTGATTAAAAAAAAAAACAATTCAAACATTTGTACCAGGCTATCTTTTGCACAGGTAATCATCATCGTGCAGACATTTACAAAAATCGCCATGCCATACTTTTCGGACGATTCCAAAAGGCCACCATACCGCCGAAAATCTGCAAATTTTTGAATTTTTTTTTCTCGCCAAACGATTTGTACCACCCTACATTTTTTTTCAACAACTCCTGAATGATTATAAATAGTTCTTTTTGTCATTGCGTACTAAGACCCCTCTAGACAGCCATCCTGTTACAAATGACCCGAAATTTTGTGTCAGTATCTCCCGGCCTAACATGTGCAATGTGTAAATGTGTTGACGTTCCAGCTCTTCTTAATATACCTATACAAAATAAAGTTATTTCATAAACTTTTCAGAGTATAGCTCGACTGTGCATAATAAAATGATGGACCTTATTTAAATAAGTAATATTGGTACCTATGTAAGTACTTTGATATTTAATTGTTGAACTTACAATTTACATAGGTTCGTTCGTTCGTTCCAGCCTTTCAGAACGTCCACTGCAGGACATAGGCCTCCCCCAAAGATAGGTAATATAGTATATTATTTACATAGGTAAGTCATGTTTACTGTTTATCTACATTCAACCATTCAACAATTTACCTATATCTATTATATTGTATTCGGTATTCATAGCAGCCAAATTTTGACTGGAAATCTAGTTGATATAATATATTCTCCTAATTATAAATATAAGTACATAAAATTTTGGTTTCATCAAAAAAACTATGAACACACTAATCCTGCGGTGGGATCTTAGACTATAAGATGCATTAGGGTAATTCCAGATGACGGGATAATTGATAAATGCAATAAATAATGAATACGTAAGTAACTAGTGATTGATTAAACAAATATGCATAATATTGTTATCATAGTTCATACCCGTTTATTTTCATGCGATGCCGAAAACGATGCTTTGATTGGAATTACCCGGAATTCCTCGATTGCACTATACAGGGTGTAATCGATAAGTGTGCACAGGCGATTATTCCGTAAATATTGCAAATCAAAAATCATTAAACTGATATCGAAAGCCCTTTACCTAATGAGTACAATGACAATAATAACTTTTAAAAATAAAACGGGAAATATCCAAAAAAGTTACATTAAACACTCCCACTCCCATTATTATATATTATTAGTGTAGACTCTAGTGTAACGTGTTAGTAGTACATATACATAGAAGCACTACTTACTGCCATCTTCACCATCAGTTTCAACTACCTACATATTGCAATTTGTTGTATATTGTTTCTTATCACACATGACACAATCATTCGATCAATACGTATTCAATGTTCAAATATATTATATAATAAACTCCGCCAGCCAAGACAAACGCTGTATTTAAAAATAGCGTCTAATAATACTTAATTAATTAATAGAATTAAGCGCTGTCACGGTCTGGCTGAAAACCCATTGGTCTCAACTGCCGCGTTAATTTGATTTCAAAGGAACGGGGACCTTTTTGGCCACACAACACTGATATCGAAGGTTGATATATTTAATTGTTTGTTTTCTTTGTAATTACACTCAACAAATGTGTACAGTATATATGTCAGTGTTAAAAACCGATGTAGAAAATATGTACATTTCTCTTATAGATCGATTTTTTCGCGAGAATGTAAACTTCCCCTCCAACTACCAAATCTAAGACTTCATGGTGTTCTTGTTCTTCCCAAAACAACTGTACCAGCAGTTGAAAGTTTTAAGTCACTTTTATTTAATTATATGCTAGTGAGTAGTGACTAGTCGTTTAATTCGACTAGCGGTCAATGGTTAATGGTTATTCATCTCTAACTAGGTATTTCTATAAATAAAAATATCTATCTACAGTGTTCCTAAAAGAATGTGAGTTGTTCGGACGATCAAAAACCAATTGACTTTCATCTCATCGAGTATGTACTATCATATATATGTAATACTATGGTAATACCTACCTACATAATTCGTAGGTATCATACATATACTTATTTTGTTTACGTATAGTATGTAACTATTTAGTAATATGTGCCACTATGTGCTAGACGCTGTATGTATTACATTTATAATAGGCACATCTTCATCACAATTCACAATACACTATCAATACTAATCCCAATCCGACCTCGTTCTATACTGAATAACGATTAATTAAACAGTCTGCGCGTGAGTCACTGGTCCAGGAAATACCGTGTCTCTTGCCAATAACTGGACGCGTCTTTGAAGACAATATTGTTTGATAATTAAACATGTTAAAACAATCAATTTAATGGTCTATTTAAATACAATAAAGTTTGGTGATATTTTATAAAAAAATTGTGATGAATTTTTCGGACACATGGTCTGCCAACTGCCATAAGCATCGGCCGTCATTCCATCATTCGTGGGGCAGCGTTGCCCATTGTGAAGAGAGCCCATTATATATATCTGACATGCGACCACAGGCACAGGCTATAGCTAGTTTATTAGAAATTTAAATATAAATGATAATTATTATAATGCTTTTAATGTGCGAGGCACAGAATTTCAATCGATTGAGCAACATAGTAACAACACCTATATATCCGTATGTGTCTACTAAAATCTATTTTTATCTGGATTCCGGAGGAAAATGTATTAGTGAAATAATTGTGATACATAAAATTCCTCTCGCTACGCATATGCTTATTAGAACATATTCTTGCTAGATAATAGAAAGTTAAAGAAAGAGGTTTACAAACATTACAATATATTTTGGTACCTTCCTATATACTTATGATCTAAAATCAACGAGAATTTAAAACAAGAAAAGAGAGAAAATAATAAAGGCTGAAAGCTTTAAGTTTTAAATAGATATGGGTATTTCAATAAATTGTCACTTCATGTAAATAATGATAAACGAGGTGCATTAGACTTGCATGAATGCAGTATGTGACTAGCACTTTTCTCTTAATTCGTAAACATATTAAACGTCCAACTCTGTAAATAATTGCATATAGACAATTATATGTCACTCGTCTCTTTAACAAAAGCTGTAAACATTACATTACTGTAACTATAAATCACAGCCTAATGTTAACGCATTTCGCATTCCTCAACGTCGATACAAACAACATTATATTCTGACAAACAATATCGAATATCGGCGGACAAGTGTTCTAGATATTCTAATGTCTGAGGATTCGTTTCAAATACGATTAGTTTTCAATATACGTTATAAATCTGGATTTTGTTTATGTCCATAAAAAATATTTTTGTTTATGTCCTATCGATGACTTTTTACGCAGAAAGCTTGTCGACCTCATTGATCATTTAAAAACCCAATAAACTTTGATTAGATTTGAAAGCTTAGATACAATTAGGCCTTGGTACGATACTGCATTTTTATGGACGTCACTATTAGTTACGTTAGATAAAATTTCACTATCAAAATCATAGACAAATAATACTAGAACCAAAGTAGGTACCTAACATTACGATAATGAAATCAAAGGTTACAGAAGTATAGAATCATCCGTAAGTGATATTTTGGCGACCTGCCCACTTACAAGTGTTCTTTAGATACAAGAGAATTATGATTTACAATCCATTTACAATTATTAATTGATTGTGAATTTGCATTTTGAGATTTAAGATTAATGAAGATGTAAGTATTCAATTTTCGGAATAAATACCGTAATTCAATGCACTTCATATTTTGAATTGAAAAGCTATTGCTCGTACGTCATTGTACTTTGTATTACATTCAAGAATTTATTTTGAATTCAACCTAATATTAACAATGTGGTTTTCTATTAGTCTCTGCCCTATGGTATTACTAATGAGTGGTGACTTAAATTTTTAAAATAGTGCTCCCTTATTCCTTAAAGTTTTCTAAAACTACTGTTTTAGGTACATTTGCATTGTGATAATTAATAATGGATGTATTAGTTAAAGTCTCGGGACGTGCTACGGCATTTCAGTTTAATAAATAATATAAAACCAAATTACTTTGTAGTTTGTATTGCTAAAAATATATGTTCAGGCGCAGATAATTTTCATTTCGCTTTTTTATGTTTTCTATTTAATCTGTATTTAAAGCGACAATTCAATGCTTTGCAGAATTTTCAGCGATTTTAAGAGTGAAATAATTACTTTTTTTTTTATTTTTTTTTTTATCTTTATTTAAGGAGCTTAGTCGGAAGTCGATTATGTCGCTCCGTATGTCCTCAAAAACATGTAATTAGCTCTGATTTAAATACACATTACCTAGCTTATATAGCTGTCTTGCATTGTCCGACATCGGAAATGCTAGACAGCTATTACAAAATCCAACCTTAGTTAAATAGTCATCTGGTAGGGCTCTTTTCCGTTCAGTTTGGTTCCGGACACACTCCATCAAGACATGATAAACATCCTCAACCACTCCACACTGTGCACAATTCATTGTATTCGATATACGCATAAGATATTTAAACTGATTCAATGGAATGTGCCCGGAGCGAAGACGTAACGCAATCACAATTTCGGGTCTTTTAAAATCACATTTACAGATCCAAGGAAATCTAAAAGGTTCCGTCTGCATGGTTCTATACCAGATACCCCTCTCTCTAGATCTACGATCAAAGTAATCTTTCCACAAATTCTGAATCGTTCCTTGTAGGTATGGTAGATACTCTGTAAAGAAAGGTATAATATTCAAAACCATGCCGTCAGAAGCACCTAATCTCGCTAATTCATCCGCCTTATCGTTGCCTATAATGTTCGTATGAGATGGAATCCACTGCAAAATGACTTCTCTTTTACTTAATTGAAAATTATAGATTATTTTCAAAGCCTCATAGGCTGCAGGGAGACCTCTTGCTGAAGAGGTGCATTGAGCCAAGTGGTATAAGGCACTCTTTGAATCAGTGTATATAACCGTTTTTTTAGTATTAAGAGAGTAGACATAGGACAGGGCTTCAACAATGGCGAGTAACTCTAGATGCATGGTTGAAATATTCACATTATCTATCACAGCTATTCTAAACTTCATAAACTCTAGAGTCTGCTCATCATAAAAGGCGGCACCAAGACCATAATTGTGTTTGGATGCATCCGTATACACCTTATAATAATTCGTATACCCCCCACTAATAAAATCATTACAAATGGTAGACAAAATATTTCTATCTATTTTATTTTTCGGTCTGCTTACAGATGGAATGTTAGTTTTAATAGCATCAACTAGATTAATATGATTTATCCAAGTATCCAGACTATATCGCCCTAAGACATCGCTAGAAAACATCACCTTATCCTTAAACAATGTATAAGATTCTATCAATAGTGGTTTATACTTCCTACGCCAAAGATTGTTATTGTCTGAACATGCAATCGATAATTCGTTTAAAATATCCAATAGATTATCATTTCTAGATTTAATTTTTAATAAAGTTTTACCAGATAAATATTGACGCCGTATATGCAATGGTTGTAAACCAAGTTCACTTTCCATTACATGGATAGGTGTGCTTCTAATAAATCCTCCAATAATGCGCATAACTAAATTTTGAATTTTTTCCAACTTATACAGGTTGGATCTACAACCATCCCCATACAAGAAGCTAGCATAATCTAAGCGACTCCTTATCAGTGAAATGTATAATGTACGTAGATATTTTGGATGTACACCCCAGCTACTGCTTGCCAGAACTTTAAATAATTGAACAAATCTGGACACTACTGATAGTTTCATTAACGTGTTTATTCCATCTTAATGACTGATCAAGCCATAAGCCCAAATATTTAACTTCTTTAACCAGCGGCACGTTAAATTGATCAATATTAATAGAAATAGATTTCTTATTACACCCCTTACTAAACACACAAATCTTACTTTTATTTGGTGATATTTCCAGGCCTATATCATAAAACATTGAAATAACACTATTTAGAACACTCTGTAATTTGGACTTAGCAATATCTATATTTTTCTCCGTAATATAAAGTACAAAGTCATCGGCAAATTGGGACATATGAACACTATTGAGCACCTGACAAATACCTAATGTGTAAACGTTAAATAATAATGGGGATAATGAATCCCCTTGAGCTAAACCTTGGCTGGTTTTACGTTTTATAAAAGAATCATCCACTTTCACAACTAAATTCCTGGAATTAAGAAAATACCATAAGTAATTACATATTTTTGATCCCACCCCTATTTGATCTAATTTTTTTGTCAAAATTGCTAAATTTACATTATTATAGGCACTGTCAATATCCAAAAAACAACCAATCGTTACTTGATTTTTCGTAAAACCTAACTGAATTTGGGATGCAAGCTTAGAAAGACAGTCTAAGGTTGATCTGGACTTCCTGAAACCAATTGTATCATCTGAAAAACATCTCTTTTTTTCAAGAAACCACTCTATTCTATTATTTAAAATGGTATGAAATATTTTACACAAGCAAGATATAAGTGATATAGGGCGTAAAGCATTCATATCATTCAGGTCTCTTCCAGGCTTCAGTATGGGTATTAATAGAATATCTTTCCATTGTTGAGGAGTAATACTGGAAGATAAAATTTTATTGTAAATATTAACTAAAATTTCTTTTCCCCTTTTTGGCAAATATTTTATCATAGAATATGACACTTCATCGTGACCTGGAGCAGTATCCTTAACCTTAATAGATTTTTCAAACTCATGTAAAGATATTTCTGCTTCAATTTTTTCATTAAAGGAAGAGAAATCTGGTTTATCTGGGCTAACAAAATAGGGGCACAATACATTTAAAAGATTTTCAGCTTTCTGTGAGTCAACATGGGTTATCTTGGCTGGAATACCTTTATACCATTTCATTCTATTCCACATATCACGTGCTGAACAAACGTCATCAAAAGAAGAACAAAATTTCTTCCAATGCTCGTTTTGTGCATTCCTGATGAGTTGTTGTGATATTCTTATTTCATTGTTTAAAACATCCAAGTTGCTTGGTGTCGGATTACGCCTAAATTTAGAAAGGGCTAGACGCCTAGAAGCAACTGCCTTCGATAGCTCCGGGCTCCAGTATGGTTTGGGAACGAATTTAGATTGTGGTTTAAAGCAAATTTTAGTAAATGGTATAAATTTATCTGCAGCTACATTGACTGTTTTTGTAAATAGATTATATAATTGTTGTACATCATAATCAATATTAAAATCAATATTCAAAAATTCATTCCTCAAAAAATTTGTGTAACCCGGCCAATTAGCCAATTTAACATTTCTACGCTTAATATTTTTAGGTACATATGATATGACGGCTTTTATTTTAATTATTAAATGATCACTTCCCATACATTCATTCGTTACATTCCAAGAAAAATTCAAATAAATATCATTCGAAACAAGTGTAACATCAGGTGAAGATTCTCGTAAAACATTCTCAACCAATTGAAATCTAGTAGCTCTTCCATCATTCAGAATACCTAAATTATTATCAATCAAAGAATCAAACAGTCTTACGCCCCTCATATCGGTCTTATTCGACCAAGCGGAATGATGCGCGTTGAAATCGCCCATTACGATAGACTTATAATTCATCCTAGCGAATAACAACTCCCAATCATTTTGTGAAATAGTAACATTACTCGGGCAGTATAAGGAATAAATATTTTCAACGATAGAACAGTTCTTAATTTTAACATGTATTATTTCTAAACCCAACGGAACATCACTAATAGGTACCTGGTATGCATCTATTGACTTATGCGTTAAAATAGCTACGCCCCCATAAGATGAGTCCCTGTCCTGCCGAAACATATTATAGTTAGTCACTTTGCATAGGCTTCCAGGCTGTAGCCATGATTCACATAACGCTACAATATGTACATTTTCTTGAATTAACAATAACTCCAGGGACTTAAGCTTAGGTCTTAAACTTCTAGAATTCCACTGAAATAGATTCAATGTTACATTGTTTGGTAAGCTATCCATTTTTAACAAACATATTGCAAATATTCTTAAATATTGATAAATCCGAAAAAAAGTCTACTACTACTAAAGTCAGCCACTCAATCACAGTCTTAATTACACACTTAATTTTATCAGATAAACTATTTCTTTGATTAAAAATTATCGTTTTAATTTTAGTAATAAGCTCTCTAAAAAGGCTTTTATCCTTTGATGTACCTTCACCGTCCTTATGATTTTTTGAATTATTAATGCTACACTCGTTTAAACTGTCAGACTCAAATTGATTCCAGTCGAAAACCTCCTTTTCTTCTTCTACTTCCTGTACATCCATTATATCAATATTCTTATAAGATGATTTTCCTTTTTTATTATTAATATTATGTTTCGGTGTTTGAAGAGCTTCCGCATAACTTTTATTTGACTTATTAGCGGACGACGCCACATACTCGTCATTTTTCAGATTAATTGTAACCGAATCATCCAGTTTGTCTTTATGCGTGTCGTCAATTTTTTTATAATCCACTCTATGGATAGGCGTAGGAGGGACATACATAGTTAAAGCCTTTCTATAAGTGACGTTAAATTCAGACATTAATTCTCTCACCCGCTTTTCTCTCGCGTAGGTAGGACATATTCTAGAGAACGCCGTATGACTTCCCCTGCAATTAGAACACTTGAAGATAGTAGTATCACAATTTTCATGATGATCTGCACACTTTGGGCATATTATTCTATTTGAAGGACAAAATTTTTTTGTATGTCCGAACCTCCAACAATGCGTACACTGAGTCACAGGAAATATATACGTATCCACTTTTACTCTCAACTCGTATATGTAAATAAAAGGCGGAAGCGTAGGGCCCTCAAACCCAATTCTAACACATTCACTGGGGATCCACTCATCACCAGACCTCCGGTTTAATCGCCTGATGTTAGCTATTTTAACCGGGCTATCTATTGATTTAAGTAGGTCTTCATCTGGTAGATCAGCGTCAATGTCCTTTACAACTCCATACGAAAACCCAACCTCCCACACTTTCGACGAGCTCCATCCCATCTCAACAAATGCTTCACAGCTCAAAAATTTTTCTGCACAAGTCTCCGTAGAGAAGGTAATTATAATTTTGTACGGATTCGTGTATTTTATTCGTAAAATACCATTAATGCAGTTATCTTTAAATATATTCGCTAATGCATACTGCTTGGGAAATTTCTCCTTGCACGTAACGCTAATTTGTATGTCCTCTAATGCTTTTTTTTTAATTTTTCTCGAAACTTGGGTCCATTCTTCCTCTTGTTCATTGTCTGATTCTCTTCCACGCTTTGTCGGTTGTAATAAAACCACATTCCTCTCGTCGTTCGATTGGTGTAGTAAGTCCTCAATAGCAAACATATTATTCAACTCATAATTCTCATTACTAGGTAGGTCAACATTGCATTCTGTGCTCTCCGCCATGATTCATAAGGCGCATAATGCCACTCGCGCACAACGCGAATCTCGCGCACAACGCGAATCTCGCCCGAACGCGGTAATTAGTTATCACAGAAATACGTATAATACAATAGTACAATTCACACGTGCACTCAGAAAGAGATAAACGCTCGAACTGGAAATAATTACTTTGCATCACAAATATTATTATCTGTATTTAGTGCCTCTATCTAATAATGTGAAAAATATGAATCCTAGTTTCTTGATTAACTTTAATATTGTTTCATGTTTGCTTTTGCATACTTAACCCAACATACCTAGTATATAAATTTCAAATGTTTTGAAATAACGTACTTGTACAGATTAGCAACTACCTATATTATTTATGCAAGATTATTTCCAATAAGCTTATTATCCCGCTAAACATAACCTAAAATGACGCTTCAAAGTTCTAACGTTGCACAATTTTTATTATTTATTTATTTTGCACAGGACTAACTGCTAACTAACTAATGCTTTCCCTGACGCGTTGAAGATGCAGGACCAAGAGATAGTACGACCTGCAAGGCCAGTAGCGCCTTTACGGAGGAAAAAGAGCCAAGTCGGTGAAGTTTTATTAGTATAGGAATCATTGGTCATCTTCAACCGTTGCACGCATGGTACAGTTCGATGCAAACTTAAATGGCGGCTCGGAACATCGTACGATCCGATTCGTGCACACGCACTCGCACCTGCACTTAACTTCCGAACCGCCATTAAGTTTGAATCGAACTCTAGATTCGGTTTAGTAATCGATAGACTTACTAATATTAGTGTTTGTTTGGATGGTATCTTTCTGTGTGTTTCGTCACATATTTTAAGGATGTTCTAAGTCAGTTTTCGCATCGTTTTGATCGCATCTATGGATTCTGCAACGTAAGTTCGTAATTCGTATTAATGATAATTGTTTATCAGCATCGCCAGAACAACTGCTCTGAGAAAATATGTGTTTTGTAAAAGTCCTGCACGGAGATATAATTTCCAGATTTATCACATGTGTTTTTGTTCTTAATTATTTACTAAAACCACAGATAATATAATACTATCCTAATATAGAAGATATTAAATAAAAGCATTTTAAGTACTAGAAATTAACCGTTCTAGATATGTAACACACAGCGCCATCTAGTTTTGATTGATAGAGCTATATTGCAGAATATCATTACAATAGGAAAGTATCAGGATGATATTATACAAATTTAACAATTATTATTATTAATGAATTAACAATTGGTGACTAACAAAAATAAGCCATAGTATACGTTGGTATACATTTTTTTAATATTTCTACGTATGCGTCTTGTTTCACGCCACGTTCATTTAAAAGCTCAATATCTACTTTTATTAACATTATTTTACAGTGACCTAGAAATAATTAAATGTTCGAGAAATAATGTCAAAACAACACATTTCCCTAATTGCTTAGTTAGGTATTATTACCTAGTAATTATCAACAAAATCGTCACGGTACGGAACATAAACAGAAATAAAAAGAACAAAAAATAAAACAATATTTTTAATTTACAACGAAGTATTTTTTTTTTACAATAAGAGTATCAAAATATCCACATTCTACAATCTTTCAACAAACAAAATGGCCGAATTACCGCGCGCATTCTTTCGAAATTCCCGCCAAAACTAACAATTTTTATCAAGCCTATTTTCCTCAAAAGCTACACAAGCCCGTCATTTTTCTAAATAAAAACCCAAATTTTTCACCAAATATTAGTGTTATTGATACAATAATTAAAAAATATGTACGCAAACGATACATTTCAACATCATCACATTGCAACACCACCCAGATGATTCCAAAATTAACTACAGCATATTCTTAGCCCGTAGACATTCGGACGGATCAAGTTTAGTTGATTTTGCATTTTTCATGTTTTTTGTGATATTTTGTTGATTTGTGATGGATATACCGACTGATGTGTGGGGCCAGCTGGCTCTTGAAGCCAGCCAAGTGTATTTAACTGAAGGTGGGATGAGGAGTCCCTTCGCTAATACGGTAAAATCGTGTTTATATGTACACATGTATAGTATAATATGTGATGTAAAAGCTTCAGTAATTAGAATGAATGTGTCTGTAATAACCTATAGATATATTATCTATAGATAGAATATGTGGTCGTCTATATTTATAATAGACGACCATATAATACAATTTTAACCCAATTTTGAATCAAAACAGACAACACGCAAAATATAGATTAAAAATAATCATAACAATGTTATGTAAAAGTAATTGCTGTTATGTTCTTATTTAATTAAGATTTCGTTTCAGAATAATATATTTTTAAATTGGTAAAAAATTGATATCACAAAATAGAAAGTGCTCAATACTAAAAATAAACTAAACTCAATATAAATGCCAAATGTGTTTGTTGATTAGTTGAGATTAAAGATGGCGCTAATTATCACCCTATAGATTGAAGTATAGAATAAATAATGGCCGGTTTTTAAACTGAAGTAGAGAATACAAATTATTTAGGCCTGGTTTACAACTTCTGGATATGTTATGTTTAGCTAATACAATATTTATTCAGATAAGGTCACCGATGGCCATTTTACATCTATTTCATACACTTACAAAGATAAACACAACATAGGTTTATGCAGAAGTTGTAAAACTTGGCTAAACAACATAATCAACCAATTTTAACAAAATTCGATACCAGAAAAAAATTAACACCAAACTACCGTCATTCCAGACGGTAGAAAAGCTATTGAACATATTCTCGTACCTAACGCACCAGGATATATGTCGCATGGTGACGGCATCCAAGCGCTGAAAAATAGGTCCATCAAATCTTCACTACTATTTAGTATCTACCTAAAAAAAATAAAATTAATAAACGTAACATAAGCAACCAATACTAACAACACTCGATACGAGAACAAAGTTAACACCAAAATACCGACATTTCAGACGATAGAAAAGCTACCAGACAAGGTGTTACTGAACATATTTTCGTACCTAACGCACCGGGAGATATGTCGCATGGCAACAGTTTGCAAACGCTGGCGCATGGTTGCGTACGACACGAAGCTCTGGACCCATGTGAGCTTGCGACCTGAGATATCTGGATTGCACGTAGGTAAGTGATATTTCTACAATATGAAAAGAAAGATTCCTACGAATTAGAACATCCTCCTTTTATGAATTTACTTAATAGTGTTCATAACTTTTTAAGGTTAAGAAAATCTTAAATCGTATTTTAAATTTATTTATCTACCCAGCAGCATTTATCTTCATCTTTATTTACTAGCCATTTAAATAACCTAAACTTAATTGACGTAAAATTGTACGTAAATATCTAAAGAAGTTCGCAAAATGTAAAATATAATATCTCCAAGATCTCAACAGAAAAAGTTCTTTTTCGTGTATAATTTTTCCAGATTTAAAAACTAAATCACTTTAAATTTATAAACACTAACAAAAATATTCTAAATACAATTCCAGGATCACTAGAATCCCTACTGGCGCTAATATCCATCAGGTTCGGACCATCACTCCGCTATATCGAACTGCCGATAGAGCTGATCACTCACACTGTACTCCATGAGTTGGCTGCTAAATGTCCTAACTTGACTCACATGCTATTGGACTTTAGTACAGGTAAGATAACTATTTATTCCGAAAGATATTCCCAAATAATTAATTTAACAGTTTTGGAATTCTTGCCATAAAGTACAGGGACAAGTGCACGAACAAAAAAAAATTCAATTTTTTCTTAAATTTCCTATATTTCTTGTTTTCAGCCATGCAACTGCATGACTTCTCCGAGATGCAGGCGTTCCCCACAAAGCTAAGATATCTTTGCATCTGCCTCTCTGAAGTCATCTTCATGGAAGGCTTCATGAGAAAAATATATAATTTCATCAATGGTTTGGAAATTCTTCACTTAATTGGTGAGTAAATTATTCACTTAATTAATTTCGGCATATAATTTGTCCCAACCTAATTATTTTCGATATTTTTAGTAAGCCAGGCATTTTGTTTAATAAAATATTAAAAAAAGGAAGAAAGAAAGTTTATTCAGCACCACACAAAATAAAAAAGAGCGTGTGTGCCGAGCATACGTGTCAAAAGTGAAACTTCTTTGTCAAGATTTAAGTTTCACTTCAAAATAATTTTATAAGTATTCGTATCGGTCTATAGTAATTTTATCTTTCGTTTTACGCAAAGCCTTTGATAATGTTCACAATCACAATAATATAATAATAAATTAAAACGGTGCAGTAGTTTTGTAGAAAAAAATAATAGTGGCCTTAAAGATACACTTGTGAAAAATTTTAATTCAAAATATGATTACTGCCTTCGGGTTCACCAGGTACTTACGAAAAGGTCGAGGAAGAAGAAGAAGAAATATACGAAGTTATTAACGTTCACAAGTTAAAGTCAGCGACGCCTAACTTGCGCGTGATTAACTTGTTTGGGATCAACTTTGTGGACGACTCGCATATTGATGCGTTCAGTTCTAATTGTATTCAGGTAATTATACATAGGTAGATATTTAATTTGGAGTGTGTTATAGATATTTTTGAGGTTTATATCATTATCATCAGTCAAAGCAATATTCATGAGGGCTTTGATCCTAATTCAGCATAAGTCCATTATAATTAGTGAATCTATAATTTTGTCAGCACGCCCTCTAGTTAATACACCTATCAAATATCAGATAGAAATGAAAGATTTAAAACAATTTTGACTATACGTAAGTTTGTAATTGTACAAACCACCTTTTTTCATTTACTTATTTCTACATGAATAATTTTATTTTATTGATATAAATATTTATTAAAAATTTCAGTTGGAATGCCTTGCAGTGAACTACTGCAACAAGGTAACGGGTTCCACCATGAAAACCTTGTTCCAACGTTCGCGTAGACTCACCTGTCTTCTTATGAATGGATGCAGTAAGTTAATTCTTAATTATTATCATAATATTCATCAAAATAGCGATCATTAAGATTTTTCATTTGCTAATTTTACTCTTTTTCGGGTTTTATCACAAATGTACTAGACCTACATTTTTTTTAATTTCTACTCATTATGTTTTTGATACTTGTAATAGTTAAGTTCATATCGAATTCAAATACAAATAAACCAATTCCAACATTGTTTGCGTCATTTAATATCCGTCCTTTAAGACAGATCCGTTATTTCTCCAGTGACCAGTCCTTTGAGAAGGATTCATTATTTCTCTGTTCCATATAGCGGAATTTTTTATTTCTCTAGTCTTTCAAGCAGGACTCATTATTTATGTGGCCCTTTGAGCCGGATACATTATTTCTCTAATCTTTCGAGCAGTATTATATAATTTATTTGGTCCTGATTCATTATTTCTCTGGTCCTTCGAGCAAAATTAATTACTGTTTGATCTTTTCGAGCAGGATTCCTGATTTCTCAAGTCCTTCAAGCCGGATTAATTATTATTCTTGCCGTTCGAGCAGTATTTATTGTTTTTCTGATCCTTCGAGCCGGATTAATTCTTTCTCTAGTCATTCTACCAGGATTCATTCTGGTCCTTCTAGCAAGATTAATTACTTTTTTGGTCATTCGAGCAAGATTAATTATTGTCTTGTTTTTCAAGGTCTTCGTCATTTCTTTTCCAGGTCTCCAATCAGAATACGTGATGCAAGTGGAATGGGAGAAGTCTTCCATTCAAGAGCTGGATGTGACAGCTACAGACTTGTCCACAGAGTGTCTGATTGATATGCTGACCAGGATCCAGAACTTGAGGTTCCTAAGTGCTGGACAGATTAACGGCTTCAATGATACTGTGTTGAAGGCCTGGATGGAAGCTGGTACTACCAGGTGAGTTGAAGTGTGTGTAAATGTGTGTTTTATTTTTGGACACGTACATTTATAGGAACTTTGATGTGTTTTTTTATTTTATTTTAAGTGTGGAAAATTTTTGCATACTTTTAGTAGTGATTTGTCACCCAAAACATTAATTTTATTTAACAATTCGAAAAGTGATTTTATTATGTATTTATTGTATTTTCTTTATCATGCACAATGATTACTCAACTATGTTTTTTTTATGTACGATTTGGCGGGCCTTGGCGGTCATGGCTTATATTTTGTTCAGTTGTTACTTTAGCATATTTCGCGTTATACAATAAACAACAATTAAAGATGAACACAACATTCGCAGAAACTAAAATAAATTAGGCGATATCTAAACAATTAATAAAGAAATATTTGTGCTTTTATCGTACGGGTTAAACAATTGAGATTTAATACAACATGCAATTTTCAAAAGAGGAAATTTAAATTAAAAATCTCGTCTATTATAGTCCTAAGATCAGTGTTGTAAATATCATACTCTTGGTAAATAAGACCATTGACGCTACGACAAAAATTCATATGAAAACATTTTTAGTGTTGAACAGCATGTTGTGATTTTTGCACCACGCCACGATAATATTCACATGGTTTTGTAGAGTTCAATCTGATGGTTATTCAATGACCTCCAGTAACTTCAGATCGTCTGCATACATGAAGGGGATCCAGTTATAAATACATTCTGTAATATGGTTTTCAAAAATGTTAAACAGAATAGGCCCTAAATTTGACCCTTGCGGAACTCCAGAGGTTATAGGTTATTTCATTGATTCAAATCCATTAAGAACTCTATAAAATATTCTTCCGTGTTTGTATGATTTGAGCCATTGCAAAAGTGAAGCCGTTAAACAATATTCCTCACATTTTTTTAAGTATGTGATGCGTTACCTTGTCAAAGGCCTTGTTAAAAAACAAAAATATTTTCATATCTCTTTGCGTGTTTGTTACACAATAAATTGTCAAAGCAAGCATAGCGTACTTACCAGCGCTATAGTTATACTCTCGTATGCGTCACGCCACGTGTTCAATTCAGTTTGACTTACGTGGCTAGTGACAATAGCTATATGACCGGTGGTCTTACAAATTTTTACCTCGAGTTACAAGTCCGATTGGTTGCATGACCAGTGTGACTAAGAAATTTGTGTCGTGATCTGTACACATTTGTTTGTGTACAGGAGTCTAGTGGCCCTGGACGTGGACGCATCCGACAACCTGTCGGACGAGGCGCTGCACCGCTTCGTGAGCCGCGCCGGGCCGCAACTCGCCGGCCTCGCGCTCAGCGGCATGCCGCACATCACCGACCAGCTGTGGCAGA
>CAJQZN010022044.1:11012-28966 GCA_907164685.1 Colias eurytheme
ATATATACTAATATTATAAAACTGAAGAGTTAGTTTGTTTGTTTGAACGCGCTAATCTCAGGAACTACTGGTCCGATTTGAAAAATTCTTTCAGTGTTAGATAGCCCATTTATCGAGAAAGGCTATAGGCTATATATCATCTCGCTAAGACCAACAGGAGCGGAGCAATGCGGGTGAAACCGCGTTCTAAGTACGTACCTAAATTATTCATGTTCAGTTTAATTAATTTCAAACCTTGGTATAAACTATAAATGCTTGAAATGTTAGGGATATCTGTTTTAAGTTTGTGAAAATTTATTCTCATATTATGTATTCCTATTTTTATATTATAACTTTAAATCAAGTGGCATTGCAATAAAAACAGAATAAATATTAGTAGATAATAGTTTTTTTTAATGGTCAAAAGATCATCACTATATTAAATAAAAACTTTCAGAAACTTTAGAGCGATTTGGTCGATGTGGGATGAAAACTAAAAAAATACTACGCCTCACGAATAATAGGCATTATTGCAAAGAAAACTCTTTCTACAGTAAAAAGCTGCCTTTTTGTAGAAAGAGCTTTCTCAATCAGCTCATACTTAGTAGGTAGGTACTTTAATTCAAATATAACAAACAACTAAAAAAATTCTCGAAGTAAAATATGAGCAGAATCTAACTACCACGCTCATAAATCAAAAATATTTATTTAAATTAACGGGCTAAAATTTAAATTATTTTAACGTGACAGTGAAGTTTACCTACGTATTTTATCAGCCCCTAACATTCCATTATATTTCTGAAATTGAATTTTCTTTATTTATAAGGCGTGGTGCGAAATTTTGAATCAAGACGTTATTGTGTGTTGAGGAAAGATTTATTAATTTTCGTTTAAATAGGTTTGAGGCTTAATTTTCGTTGAAATAACGAAGTATTTTTCTTATTTTCTTATGTTTATGTATAGTTAGTCTAAAATAGGATGTATATGTATAGTATTTATAAATACAATATTATTTGAACTATTTTAGATTACCTATAGGTAGTTGAACAAAGAAGTGACCACATCTAACAGGAATAGAGATATAATAGAATAGATAATCACCATAACCACGACCACTCTGTCAAGAGTGCACGACTAAGAAGAAGAAGAAGAAGATAGGTAGTTAATCGAATTTTTTTTTAATTTCAAAATAGTTTCAACTTTTAACTTATTTCTTATTGAAAATTATGCTTAAATTTTTCATCATTATTTTCATAATATGTGGTTATGTTTTTTAATTTTCTATTAAGCACATCGACATACAAATAATATAGTTTTTCAATACATTCACATTATATAATTATTATGTAGATACCATGCAGAATATTATAGTATAATATTACCCATAAATAAACTTCATACTAGTTACTAAGCAAAAAACATCAGTAAAAATAATCTATCCTATCTTTGATCATCCAACCCAAATGTAGAAGCAAGATTGTTAGGAACAATAAATTTAAAAGCAATTAAAAGTACAATTTGACTTTTGCAATAAATTAACCCACAACATATTCATCATCAATCAAAAATTTGAATTAGTAGATATCAAGTCAAAATTATTAAAGGTCTTCGCAAAGGGTTCATGTAATTTATTTCAAAGGGTCTGGAGTCAGGACATCAAAGTAATTGACCTCCATTCAAAGGCCAATTTGAGGTTAAAATTTGGGCAAAAATGAAACAAGCTTTTTAACAAAATACATATTCAATATTCATATTTCGTTGTCACGTACAATTTTTGTGTGAAACAGATTTTTAACGAATCGTCATGTTGTTTGTATGTATGTATACGTTAGACTTGTTGTAGGTATATTAGAATCAAAATAATTCGATAGAATTGTTTATTTGTGGATGATGGCTACATCGCTTCATCTCTATCGTTACATTTGCATTGTTTTGATTTTATATGCCTGTTTTATAAACAGATTATAATGTGTTTAATAATTAGATTCTATTAGTCCATGATAATTATTATAAATCATAATATTTTTACGTTAATTATTACTCCGTGTTTATTTTAATTCTTCCTTTAAGTAGGTATGTATCTTCCTATATTATATTTTAAAAGCAACGGAATTCAAAATGATAAAGTCTATTTACTTACGCGCTTTACTAAAACAGGGTCTTCTAATTTAATTTGTCTCATATTATGTTATATTATTCAAGTCTATATTATCCCTTATAGGAGGCCCGTGTCCCAGCAGTGGGAACATATTAAATAAATAAAAATTCCAAAAAATCGTTTATTTGGAAACAATACATAAATACAAAACAATTTAGACACGACGATCGCCTCAATTAGGAATATACCAGTGCTAGAAAGGATCGACGTCTTTCTCTCCTATTATATTATATGGGCTGATGATGATGATTCAAGTCTAATATTATACTTATTTATTAGGCAAGAAAGTCTATGTACAATAAATTTACATTAATAAACACAGCGATCGATCTTTCCTTGAAAACAAATCTTTCTCAAAACCAGTATTCTTGACTTTGATGAATGACTTTATTGCCCGAAGTTAATTCCTTTGTACATATTATTATGCTACCAAACAAGAGTATTGTGTATTTTAATTTAAGCCATAATCTTTTATGTACACAAATTCTATTTAAATCGTATAAGGATTAAATATGATGAAACAACACATTTATTTACTCATAAGCATTTATTTCGATCAATTTTAAACACAACAAATGACAACATTATTGAAATTTTAACACTTCGATGGTTTAGTTCAGTAATATTTTAGTTCAGTAAACGATAAATACAGATTTTGCTAGTGCAATTTTATTATTATTATGATACGCACAAATAAATTTCATGTCTTAAAAAATACTTCTTAAACTTATTTCATAAAATATTTAATATCTATGCTCGTAGAAAGAAATTCGAATAGAAATGCATTATGAAAATTATATTCAGTCACTCCATTTGAAACAAACTTACAACAAAAACCTTTTAGATCATTACACAAATTGCGTCTAAGACAATTTCGACTCACGATTGGTGGATTGCGTGAAAAAGTATCATTATATATATTATTTTAGCACTTTTGTTAACTGACTGTGAAATAGAAGGTTCTCGAAGTGGTCTCTTGAAGTGAATTTTTTTGTTATAGATGGCAAAAGAGCTGGTAAGTTACTTGAATCTAAGCACTACCACCGCCCATAAACATTTGCAGAGGTGTAGTAGGGCTAAGACGGCGAAAATATATTATTATTGTAAAATTTTAAAACGTGTTACACGCGGGAAAATAAAGTTATTACACAGGGTTAACCCTGTGTAATAACCATTGAGATAATATTACTACGTAATAACTTTATTTTCCCGCGAACAAGAAAAGGCGTATCCGCGTTAAGAGCTTAATTATTGTAATTCATGTTGATTACTTCTTCTATTGTGTGTTCATTAAATAAATGATGACTTAACACATTATCTTTAAAAAATTATAAGAATGAAAAGTTGACTTTTAAATTTATTTATAAACTAAGCTTTGACAACAAAAGCTTTTTCTTTATAAAAGTACAACCTACTCAAGTTGTTTTATTCGTGGGCACTGCTAATAAGGATTTATTTTATACAAAATGCTTTTAAATATTTCAGCTTTGTTTTTGCTAACGCCCTCCATGAGGCTATCTTTTTCCTATCTTTAGATAATATTATCGATTTTACTCTAATATAGAACACATGTATATAAGCAGATAAAATTCCTGTGAATTATGAATGAATGATGTGAAAACTACCGTCCAGTCATTGTACTATATTATTTTTGTAATATGATAATAATTCTGGAATGTACTTAGATTATTTCGCAGTATTTGGAACTTATTACATGTTTATGACTTGATAAAAAAAGAGATAATATGAAACTGATGTTATATTATGTGACGTATTTATTGTTCACTAGAGGTCCGCCCCGGCTTCGCCCGTGGTACATATTTTGCAATAAAAGGTATATCCTTTCTCGGGTATCAAAATATCTCCATACCAAATTTCATGCAAATTGGTTCAGTAGTTTAGGCGTGATTGAGTAACAGACAGACAGGCAGAGTTACTTTCGCATTTATAATATTAGTATGGATGATTCACAATGCCTAGAATTTGCCTTGTGTAGAATTTTAGGAATTTGTTAACCCTCCTTTTAGAATTTTTTTAAAATTTGTGATGTTATAAATTATTGCGTACTAATAAAGTTTGTACTACAAAGTTTTGTTTATAAATATGTAAGTACAAATTCATTTTTGGTTTAATAAAACTTACTTATTATTTTGTAAAGAAAATCCCATTTATTTTTTAATTTTTGAATATTCATCATAATTACAATACAAATCGATATTGTAATACAAATCGATCCAAAAATTTTACCAATCTCTCCCAATTTCTAAGCACTTCGTAATTTGGTGATTTCTATGTTAATTTATTGCCTTATTCGTACGTCAGTACACTGGAGACAAAGGGCCAGAGGACTGACGAGCCAATTATATCAAATGTGAACGTTTTCTATCGTAACTAAATTACTTCGGAATTGAATTATGTAGTACTGAGGACTCTTAGATTATGATCTCCGATCATTGAATTTATGCGAATAGAAATTCGAATTGAATCCAATCAATGGACATCGGATTCTGCGAAATCTAAATAGTCTTTGTAGAGGAATATGACAGCTTCAATATATTCTATTGGAATTCGGGCTTATTTACTTGTGTTGGTGTATTTTGAATTTATGAATAATAGATTTATTTTAAGTGAAGTGTTGTGGTGACGTATATAAACATAATAATTGCTTTATCCTTTTTTTTAAGTGGCTGCATCAAAAGAGGATAATTGTAGCACAGAAAATATAATATTGTAGTAGCTATGGGAATTTACGTGGCAGGCTTTGTAATTTGAAGCTACTTGAAGAATTTGAGCACGTGACGTGGACGTGGTTGCATTCCACGTGTACCTAAAGATAATAAAAATGACACTAAATAAATTATTTTTAAAGCAAAAATAAAATAAACCAACTATGTAACCATAAATGAAACAAATTCGGCTATTATTATTATTATGTAAAAACACCTTTTCTGGGGTAATAGCGCGACTAACACCAATTTTAATACATTTAGTACGCTAGATCATTAACTCGTACGCGAAACGTTAATAAATGGTGTGTTTCCTCCCTCCTCCTCCTTAAGTCGTAATCCTCACTGCTGAGGGTCGTGATCATTTTGGAGTTGTGATTTCCTAGCTATTTTACGCCATTTGTCTCGATCTTCTGCGATGTGGATAGCTTCAGGTACGCTAGTTTCTACGGTCGTTTTAATTTGGTCTGACCAGCGCATTGGGCTGCGGCCTCGGGGCCTTTTTCCTTCTACCTTGCCAGTTAGAAGGACTTTCTCCAGGTTGTCTCCCCTCTTTCTTGCAATATGACCGAAGAATTCCAAAATTCTTCGCAAGCATGTGGAGGACAGTCTTTTGGTAATGCCAAGCTCCTTGAAAATTGATTTATTGGTTCTACGTGCCGTCCATGGGATGCGAAGCAAGCGTCGCCAACACCACATTTCAAAAGCATTTATCCGAGAGTAGTCTGCCTTACGCAATGTCCAGGTTTCGGAGCCATATAGAAAGATGGAGAAGATTAAAGAATTGACAAGTTTCCGTTTGGTTACAAGAGAAATATTTCTAACTGCCCACACTCTGTGCAGTTGAGACATTGCGTTTTTGGCGATTCCTATTCTTCTTCGGATATCGGGTTCACATGAGCCATTGTTAGTAATAATGGAGCCTAAGTAGACAAAACTATCGACGGTATCCAAGTTGGTCGTGTTTGTCGCATCCATCTTATTTGTACGATCGACAACCATTAGTTTGGTCTTTGCTTTGTTAATCGTTAGCCCCAATTCATTGCTGATGCTTTCCAATCTGTCTAGGAATGAAGCCATTTCGACTTTATCATTTGCTATAAGCGTGGTGTCATCAGCATAACGCAGATTGGTGATTTTGGTGCCGCCGATATTAACTCCACCATCCCAATCTTCACAAACTCTTCTCATGATGTATTCACCATAAATGTTAAATAAAATGGGTGAAAGAATGCATCCCTGCCTCACTCCCTTTTCAAATTTAAATGGCTTGGACAAAGTATGGTCAATTCTTACAACTCCCTGGCTATTGTAATATAGTGATTGAAGTAGGAAGATTAAGTGCTGGGGTACACCGAGTTCAGCAAGTACCTTCCAGAGACAGCTCCAGTCAACACAATCGAAGGCTTTGCTATAGTCGATAAAGCACAAAACTGATGGTGAAACAAATGGTGTGTTTAATGTTTATTTATTTAACGCTAAGGATTCATTCATAATTACTTTCTAGTTAGTGAGTTGTAGCGATTTATAACAATCTAGTGGCATGTTCAAAAATAAATATTATAAAATAAGTTACTCCTTCACGCAAAAACTGCTTAATCGATTTTCATGAAATTTAGCACACACATAGAGAATATCTTTGTTTAACAAATAGGATAGTTTTTACTTTTTATGCCGAAAATACCACGGGAACGGAAACTATTTGGGTTTTCATTTGACTACGCGAGCAAAGCTGCGGGCGAAAAGCTAGTTATACATACATGTGAATTGTGATATATTGTTATGTTCTATTGCCCCTTTTTTATGTTTTCTCTGCATAAGAACCTAAAAAACGTTAAATAAAAATTAGCCAAATTGTTTGAGCCGTACTCGAGTTTTACGCTTAGCAACGAATTTGTCAATTATTTAATAAAGATGGTATCCACCTAGCTGTTGCCGGCAGATTCGTCCAAGTTGTCAAAGGAATTTCCCAGGAGAATGAGATGTTTCACTTCGGTAAAAGCAGCCTATACAAGTCTGTAGCCTCCTATCTCCAACCACAAAAATCATACTAAAAAAATATTTCCGTTGTTACGAGAAAGAATGACAAACAGACACAAATAAAGAAACACTTGGTATAGTTTGTAATATTATAAAGTTACGGTTAAGTAAAGATTTTCCTACACGGCAATGTTATTGAACCGTGCGACGTAAACACTTGTAAAGTTACGTCATGAAAAGTTTTGTCTGTTTGGATCCCTTTGTTTAGATATATAGGTCAATGACCCTTTCATGCCACAAGTGTGAATTACATCTTTGGGAATTGAACACTAAAAATTGTACGAACCTATACAGATTTTGAGTAATTTTACTATACAATTTAGGATATTATTATGTTAAGTACATATAAAGTACATATCGTTTTGTGGTTTAAAAAAATGTTGTGTGGTTTTATGAAACCACGGTAAAAGTGAAACTGTTCGAACGGTTCCGAACACTGCTTTGTGTAGCGCATGTCGCCGGTCGGTCGGCATAAGCCGCGATACACGCGACATGCGCTACACAGACCAAAAAGTTTGAGACGATGTAATAAAAGTTTCACTTTAATAATTATTTTTATTTGTTACTATTTCTCATGTCAAATTAAAAATAAATTAAGGTAGTAGGTTTTTATAGTCTATGGCCGATAGATAGTGATCTTTATACGTACATTTGAAAATTAAATACAACAAAACAATGCACGCAAATATAAAAGAAAACAAATTTAATCTTATAAGATAGAATTTGATAGTTATCGGAATAGTACCACGGGATCGAATCAATCAACGCCGTAGGACAATTAGGTATTCAATAGTCCAAGCATCGCCAGCGGGCATAGCTAGTAAATATATTCATTAACCAACAATTGACGTTTCTGAGGAGCTTGATTACCTGTACAGTATTGGTCAACATGAATTTACATATTATGCTAATTTTCAAACAATTACCTACGTTCACTGTTCTTTAGATAAATAATGTAAAAATAATTAGAGCATTGTATGTATAGTGATGCATATATATAAGAATAAAGACTTGTAGTATAATATGTACTAACTTTCCGCCCGCGGCTTCGCCCGCTATGTCTAAAACATAATAAATTATATAGGTACTTAAAACCTTCCTATTGAATCACTCTATCTAGTATACAAAAAATAATATATAAAAAATACCGCATCAAAATCTGTTACGTAGTTTTAAAGATTTAAGTATAAAATATAGGGACATAGGGACAGAGAAAGCGACTTTGTTTTACGTAATACTATGTGAAGAGTATAATATTTATAATTATATTATTATTAGAGGATCCCGCAAAAGGTCGACCTTCGCTTATCTGTTTATCGGATGAAAATTAGGTATATTTTATGAAATAGAATATTTTTAAAAGCCCATTTATTTATGTTCAAAACACAGAATAAACATGACACAACACACACATTTTTTTTTGTTTAATACAATTTTCAGCCTTAAGACTGTTTACTGCTTTACCTTTTAAGAAAAATATTATGTTTCCGGTCATTTTATGCGTAAATTAATAGCTATATTTTACGTTAAGAACCTGTATAAAAAACTTAACATACATTTAAATAATATTACTTACTTGAAGTTAGGAAATACTAAATTACATTATAGCGACGCCATTTTAAATTTTAAAGCGCAGCGAGAGGTTAGATATGCGGTGCCTGTGTAAAATTCATTTTATGGTCTAGAATATTCCGTTAAACTTTATTTCTAATTTAGGTAGGTACTTGGGAAAAAATTAATAAAGGCATCGTTTTATATGTTTCTTAGTCAGTAATGCCAAATTCTTACTAGCAAAGCTCATAGTGGTCTTTAATCTTTATTCATTAAAACTTACATTTAATTAATGTGTTTCTAAACTTAAATAAAGTGGTCATGTATAGATATAAAAAAAATATACCGGCCGATGAGAACCTCCTCCTTTTTTTTGAAGTCGGTTAAAAATATGTCTTATTTGCCGATTGTTTCAATACTGAACATTAACGTAAACTCGTTATTTTGTTATTATTAAGTAAATTACAAACGTTCTTAGCGAATTAATTCACCACTATAAACAAATCCCATATTACAATGGTGGCTTTTAAATAAAATGTTATAATATAATCTGTCAAAATATATGCATGTTTATTTATTTATTTAACACTTTATTGTGCAAGAAACAAAATATACATAAAGGTTACAATAATACGTTTAAAAAAAGCACAAAGGGCGGCCTTATCACTACGCAGTGATCTCTGCCAGGCAACCACGGGGAGAAAGGCAAAGAATGTGTTGTAAAACAAAATTAAAACATATTTTTTAGTTTAATACTTTCGACACCAAAACGAAATAGGATATTATATCCCTTTAAAAACTTTCCAAATAAACTTAATTAAAAAGGAAACAAAATAGCTGTTTTACGACATTCTATCTCGAACTGTTACTTCCAATAAAATGTAATGAGTAAACAAGCACTTTATTTTTATTACACTGAACAAGGAATTCAAGTGAGTTTTATAATGTTTATCAGTACTGTTTTATCTAAAAATATATTTTTAATTGCTTAAATTACCCGGATACAAAATGATTAGAGTAAAAGAAACACAATACAGAAAAAAATTGTCTTTGTCCGATGTATTGTGTGATTTTAAAATAATAATATACTTTTTAGGGTTCCGTACAGAAACGGTAAAACGGGACCCTATTACTGAGACTTCATTGTATGTCTGTCTGCCTCCAGGCTGTATCTCATAAACCGTGATAGCTAGAAAGCTGAAATTTTTTATATGGCATCTATCATTATGGTTTTAAATCAAGAAACATGTTTTTTTAATTAATTTACATATGGCTTATGTCATTAAAAAATAAAAATAAAACACATAGAAACGCTTACCCTAGTGTATGGTTTAGTATCAGAATTGTATAATATTCTTTTTTGATCAGCTAAAAAAGACCTAATCTTTCAGATTTATAGATATTCTATAAATCAATACTCACGATATTTAGCTTATACATATACAACGTAAGAGCAATATACAGGGTGTCTCATAAGTACCCAACGATTTCAAAAGCGTGTCTAGACTAGCCGGCGCAACTGATGGGAGCGGTGAGTGCGGTATTAGCTAGCGCGTTCCAAGGATTTTTAGTTGCCGCCATGTCGTTCACGGGAGAGCAACGCGGTTTTTGCGTTCGCGCCTATTTTCAAAACAATAAATCGACGGCGCCTGTATCGTCTCAATTATCGATTGAGGCATATTGATGAAACGCCCAGCAACTCTACCATACTCTCATGGATCCGGAGTTTCAACACTACCGGAAACACAACAGGAAGCAAGAAATCTGGGCGCCCAAGAAGTGTAAGAACGGATGAAAACATTGAGTTGGTGGCAAGTTCGGTGCGACGTCAACCTCAAATAAGCATTAGGTGGCCATGCTACGCAACTTTTTCGAGCCAGAGCTTCAAGAATGTGAGCATTATAATGTCAGGACATGGTTCCAACAGGATGGAGCCAAATCCTATACAACTAACCACTCAACTGAAGCCCTACACCAATTGTTTCCCGAAAAAGTCATTTCAAGAAGGGGTGACATTGAATGGCTCCCCAGAAGCCCGGATTGGACGCCACCCGATTTTTTTATGGGGGTATCTTAAGTCAAATGTGTATGAAAATTCTTCGCAAACTTTGAACGACTTGAAGACCAACATCGGAGAAAAAATTGCGTCCGTAGATAGACCTCTTCTTCAGAAAGTTTTCAGAAACTTTCACCAAAGACTCGAAGAATGTCGGCATCGTAATGGACGCCATCTCAACGATGTAATCTTCAAAAAATAAAAATTCCTTTTGTTTTCTATTAAATTTGTCAATATTATATTTTAAAACCAATAATTAGTTAAATTTTTTGCATCATGAAATCGTTGGGTACTTATGAGACACCCTGTAGAATCACGAGCACTATTTCAAAACTCGTTTTTATTTCATGTTCCATGAAAAATATTCTACGCAAATCGTACCGCGAAAACCGAGCTTTCATAGATCCGTGAAATCCTTGTTGACCCGATTCCTAGTTGGAATTACTTTCCGACATCTTTTGAAAATCGGAAAATTCAACTGTAAAATGTATTGCAGTATTCCAACTACGCATGTTATTAAGTTTGTTTTTCAAAGCTATTTTTGTTTAAAAGTAAAACCAAAGTGAAGGGTTGCCAAGAAGACAAACACATCATAACAGTTTACGCATTTGTAATTATTACAATGTTTTTAATATGTACCTATGTACCTAAAATCTCTAATATTTCAACAATGAAAAGTACTAAAATGAAACTTTAATTATTATAATAACCTATTATGTAGTCTCTACTATACATATATTTTTTACCCCACAAGCGGCCTTTCTTTTACTATAATATATCAAAATAGAACATAATAATATATTTTATTATCAATATAACAACTTGTAGAACTGACGCATGACGTTTATTTACTTAGGGCCGATTTTTCAATGCTTGGATAAAACTTATTCGTCGAATAATGTATAAAACTACCATTTTAAAAACGTATTCTAATTGCCCGTATTTGACAGTTTACGTGACATTTTAATATTATCATGTAATACTTCATTGGACGGATAAGTTTTATCCGAGCATTGAAAAATCGGCCCTTAATCTGATTAACCTGTTACAATATTTACGTTCTAATTAAATGCATTAACATCAGCTGTTTGATAAGAGATAAATAAAGCATTATCCTACTTTAATATTATAAATGCGAAAGTTTGTGAGGATGGATGTATGTTTATGACTCTTTCACGCAAATACTACTGAACCGATTAGAATGAAATTTAGCACACATATAGAGGGTAAGTTGGATTAACACATAGGTTTTATCCCGAAAATCCCACGGGAACGGGAACTATGTGGGAACTATGTGTCTTTGAAAACGCAGGCGAAGTCGCGGGCGGAAAGCTAGTCCTACTAATGGTCATAAATGGCTATTTATAACAGGACTGTGAGAAAAACACGTCTAAATAAACACTGTTATTTCAAATTTGTTTAGTCTGGGCCTAGGTGTCCTTGTGTGAAATGTCTTGGAATATTTCTTCGTTGCTATTTGATTTGTCTTTGATAATTGAAATTGAAAAGCAATACTCTGATATTGTAATCCATTATTAAGAATAAAATGATGCAACGTTGTGTCTAATGTATTTCGCAAAATAAATGTTTGTTGTAACACTGTTTTCCTTTATTATTCAGAAATAATAATATTAATAGACGACATAATATAATTTATAGAAACCAATTAAGTAATAACTATCTTAATAAATAAAATTACCTTATATAATACACTAGGTTACCGCCCGCGGCTTCGCCTGCGCAGTCAAAGAAAAACCCGCATAGTTCCCGTTCCCGTGGGATTTCCGGGATTGCGTCATTTTCCCGGGATAAAAAGTAGCCCATGTCCTTTCTCGGGTATCAAAATATCTCCATACCAAATTTCATGAAAATTGGTTCAGTAGTTTAGGCGTGATTGAGTAACAGACAGACAGACAGAGTTACTTTCGCATTTATAATATTAATATGGATTAGATAAAAAAACACATAGATTAAAGAGCTCGCAATGCGCAGACTTGATAAATAAGGTAAACAGTAATAATATAGGTATTTATTTGTTACATAACATATCAACAGATAGAGTACTGGCTGTATCATAGATAATTTAATACTACCTATACTTATATATGATACTACTAGTATTATATTATCTGTGATGACATTTTCTACCTCACCAAGTACATTTTTACATTTGACTTCATCTTCCATACAGTTTCAACCTCGCCATTCGTAAAGGCATTGTCAAAGAAATCTAAGAGATAGAAGATACTTGAGTTTGCCAACTCTCCACGCTTTAAACCCTCTGAGCACACTTCAAATGTTCTTTTTGACTCGGCACGAATTCCATGACATCTATATACGTTAGTACGCAGTAGGTCAACTTTTCCTTTGTGTTTTAGAGTGTTCTTTCTGTATCATCGGGTCATTATTGCAATGTTTTATTGTTTTTTATTGCAATTTATCGAATGTAGATTTCAAATATATAAATATTTACCGTTAGAATTATTTTAGAAGCACTATGAATCATCATATCCACAAATTAGTGGAAGCCTACAACTACGACACTGGGGCCTTCAAGAAAAGAGCTTATTTGTCCATAAAAGGCCGGCAAAGCACCTGTAACACTTCTAGTGTTACAAGTGTTTATGGGCGGTGGTGACCACTTAACATCAGGTGGCCCATCTGCTCCTTTGCTTGCTCTGACATAAAAAAAGAAAAAAAAAAGCCTATACAGAGATGAGTTAATAGAAACTTTGTAGTTGCCTACAGCAAGACATGCACAGAAACAGCTAAGAGTGATTAAACTGAGAATATTGTATTTCCATCACTGCATTTCTAATTTTCTAGTCTCTGCTGGACCATTCTAATCGGAGCTAACCTGGCGCGTAATAAAAACTGTATTTTATAGACGTTATATCTGAAAAACATGGTATTTCTTGACAAAAAAAAGAAATAGAAAACACCTCTACACATACGTCACTAACCTGTCAAGTTAACTAATTAACTATTTCATTAAAATAGCTAGAATGTGATAAAGATGTTCTATATTACCACAGAACTGGTTGATTGAGGCATACAGTTGACAACAAATCACTAAGACCATTAACAAAGTGAGGGTAGTTGGGCCGAATATTGATTAGACACTGTCAGATTGGTCAGAGCACTATAGCTTAATTTTATACGTCTTTGACATATTGACAAGTTAAAAGCAACTTATATATTTTCAGTACAGTAATGTATTTCATAATCTGTCTAGAAATAGTGACTGAGACTGAGAGTCAAATCTAAATCTATACTAATATTATAAAGCTGAAGAGTTTTTTTGTTTGTTTGAACGCGCTAATCTCAAGAACTACTGGTCCGATTTGAAAAATTCTTTCGGTGTTGCATAGCCCATTTATCGAAGAAGGTTATATATCATCACGATAAGTCTAAAAGGAGCGGAGCCACGCGGGTGAAACCGCGGAGCGCAGCTAGTAATAGATATATAGCTTACACGTTACTGGTGTTGGTTAAATTTTTGAAACGTGCTCCCCGAATTTCATTATTTTGAGGTGTCTAATATGGCGGGTAGTGACTTTTCATACTAAACTGCTTTTCTTTTTCACCGGTAGAGTGGCGCAGGTGTCACCGGTAGAGCTCCACAAACATTCAGATATTAAAAAGTACACTAGCGACTACTGTGAACCGAAACTTATATGTTTTAGAAACCAAGTTGTGTCTTACAGCTCTGGGATCTTAGACTATAATATATATTATACTAGAGGTCTGCCCCGGCTTCGCCCGTGGTACATATTTCGCAATAAAAGGTAGCCTATGTCCTTTCTCGGGTATCAAAATATCTCCATACCAAATTTCATGCAAATTGGTTCAGTAGTTTAGGCGTGATTGAGTAACAGACAGACAGACAGACAGAGTTACTTTCGCATTTATAATATTAGTATGGATTATGTATAATATTATGTGAAGGAAGGAGCTAATTAACTCGTTGACTGACTAATTGACCAATGAACAGCCAAAACCACTCGTTTAGTTTATTTGAGTAAACCCTTTAATAATAAATTAACCTTTGTGTGTAAGATCTTCCTATACATATTATAAAGAAGCTGAATTTACTTCTTCAATGTATTCCAATTATTTTCATGCAGTTTATTTCTTTACACATACACATTCATCCATTTACACATGATTATAAAAGAATATGACTGACCGGTTGGCTTGATTGGTAGTGGCCCTGCCTTCCAAGCCAGAGGTTGTGGGTTCGATTCCCACTCGGGGCAAATATTTGTGTGATGAACATAGATGTTTGCTCTGTGTCTGGGTGTTGATTATGTATATAAGTATTTATTTAAAATTATATAATATGTATGTTTATCAGCCATCTGGTTTCCCATAACACAAGCGAAAGCTTAGTATGGGATCAGATCGTGCCGTGTGTGAAATTTGTCCTGAAATTAAAAAAAAAATAAATTGTATATAGAAAAGTTCATCAACCAGCTTTGCATGTCATTCATTTCAACCATTAAATTTGAAAGATATTTCAACTCAACCTAACGCATGTCATGCTGCATTATAGTCTAGGGGCTAAGGGTGTTTTTATACCAGAGTTGTGCGAAGATGCGTAGCGAGGAATGTGTGTGTAAAGTACCAATCGTATCGTGTCATATCTCTGCGCAAAAACCTTGCGCCTATACTATTCAAGATTATATTCGGTTTTTTACATACATCTCTTGCTACGCATCGTCGCATCCTCGTACATCTCTGGTGGAAACGCAGCCTTATGAGGGTTTAGATTCCAACTATACTATATATAATAACTATATATGACCCACAAAATTTCGCGTCATTTCTACAGGAGTCTTAGTACGCAATGACAAAAAGAAAAATGATGGTCCGAACGCTGATACCGGATGCGTTAAGATACTGTAATATAAAATATAACAGTATCTTAAGATAAAATATTATAGTATCTTCACCGTGTGTGACGCGCTTTACACATGTCATGTTATTTTTGTCTAGAGATGAAACATCATGTGGCACAAAATTATGAGCAAACGAAGCTATTCATCTACGCAATTGAAATAATATGCCAGTACTTATTTCATGATGTAGGTGTAATCATGTAGGTGTATTCACAAACTAAATATCGATCTAATAATACCTACTTCTTTAATTATGTTTGCAAAAGTTATTGAAGTGAAACTTCTATATCGGGGTTGGAAAAAATTTAACTCAACATTTTTTCGTTACGCGTGACATTTTTCCGTTACGCGCCATCTTTTTCTTGTCCCTACCACGCGTGATTGGACGTATTATTTTTTGAAAAATAAGGTCATAAAGAAGTTTCACTCCTTACGTGTGTACACTAGTACACGCACACATTTTTTTATTATAACTTATATAATAATCTATTTGTATATGTCTATGTATAATAATATCTTGTATATGTATAATAATATCCACATTTACGTATATGATAAGTACCTTATTATATTATCTTTGTGTTGATAATACACTAATGTTGCCTTATTGTATAAGAAAGGTTTTTCTAGAGTTAATTTAATAAGAAGCATCAGTTCATTACTTAGCGCTGTCTTTGTTGTATTTTCTTCTGCTTTTCTATTGTTTCATGTTACAAATAATCATTCAATAGTTAAAAATACATTTTTAAAAACAAAAAAAGGTTAACAAATTTTAACAAAATACTTAATCGCCTACAAATTGCCAGAAATAAACTAAATTTTAAATGTATGTTGGAAGAACATGGGAGGTACCAGCTATCAAATAATAAGATAATAATTATCACATATAGTTCACACATTGAGGTCTCTGAGGTAACAAACTGAAAAAAATCTTATTTAGAATCTCTTTTTTTGTGAGTCGGTTGAAAATTGAACTGCTACATTAGTTTGGATGATTTTATTCGTAATCAATGTTCAAGTAATTTATTTAAAGTGAACTGTCTCTGTTTATAAAGCTTTATAAGGCTAAGGAATGCTTTAAGTAATTCAAGCTTCTACAAGTTTAAGTTTCCAAGTAAAGTCAGTGTAGTGTCGTTCTAATAAATAACTGTAAACCTTTATATTCCTTAACTTATGGATTCCTTGTTACCTGACTGCGAAAGAAGGTGATATGTTTTTTTAAGTGCAAGTTAGCAGTTGGATTTTATTTTTAACTAGCTTTCACATTCGCCTTCGCCCGTTTTGTCTATAATCTAATGAATTATATAGGCACCCTTCCTCTTGAATCACTCTATATATACATATTATAAATCTTAAATCTTTAAAACTACGCATCGAAATACGTTGCGTAGTTTTAAATATTTAAGCAAACACAGGGACAGAGAAAGTGACTTTGCTATACTAGAGGTCCGCCCCGGCTTCGCCCGTGGTACATATTTCGCAATAAAAGGTAGCCTATGTCCTTTTTCGGGTATCAAAATATCTCCATACCAAATTTCATGCAAATTGGTTCTGTAGTTTAGGCGTGATTGAGTAATAGACAGACAGACAGAGTTACTTTCGCATTTATAATATTAGTATGGATTTAATGATTAGCCCGTTCGAGCAAACAAACAAACTCTTCAGCTTTATAATATTCGTATAGATAATAACCAGTTTAAAAATATAATTATATAGCTTACACTTGGTTTACGCCCGTGTATTCTATTATTACCAGCTGATAATAAGCTGTGAATGCAAAGCATTTAAAAAGAAAATAATCATACTAATATTATAAATGCGAAAGTAACTCTGTCTGTCTGTCTGTTACTCAATCACGCCTAAACTACTGAAGCAATTTTCATGAAATTTGGTATGGAGATATTTTGATACCCGAGAAAGGACATAAGCTACTTTTTATCCCGGGAAAATGACGCAATCCCGGAAATCCCACGGGAACGGGAACTATGCGGGTTTTTCTTTGACTACGCGGGCGAAGCCGCGGGCGGAAAGCTAGTTCTTGTATAAATGAGTAGTCATATGATAAAATTATTCCACTATTCTGTTCAAAGCAAAACGAACATGTCAACAATTGAATAGAAATCATTTCTCGTAAATATAGCGTCGTGTCGGTTCGAATCAACTTGCTTTGTTCCGAATCATCTATACATATAATAAAATCGTAGGAAAGTCAAAACTGTACATTGAATATTTTTTTAAAAGAATACTTGATCCATGATCTATAATCGATATAGAAGCCAAAAATATAGTTTTTAGAATTTTTGTCTGTTTGTCGGTTTGTCTGTTTGTCTGTTTGTCTGTATGTATTTCCGGGCTAATCTAAGAAAGTACTGCATAGATTTACTTCAAATTTTGCATGAATATTCCTAAGAGGTCGGGTGAGGATAGTTTAAACATAATATTATCATGATATCACCTTCGCGGGAGGAGCTGTGAGCCTTTATTTTTCTTACATATTCCGTGTACTACGACAGCGTACAATCTAAAGACTCATGTTTAAATGT
>CAJQZN010022048.1:8426-26515 GCA_907164685.1 Colias eurytheme
TCAAACTGCTATCTATCCCGTAATGTATAACAATACTTCTCAAACTGTTACCTACCCCGTAATGTATAACAATACTTCTCAAAATGTTATTTGCCCCGTAATGCATAAGAACAGTTCTCAAAATGCTCTCATCACTACATAGTATAAAACAAAGTCGCATTCTCTGTCCCTATTTCCCTATGTCCCTATGTCCCTTTGTACGCTTAAATCTTTGAAACTACGCAACGGATTTTGATGCGGTTTTTTTTAATAGATAGAGTGATTCAAGAGGAAGGTTTATGTGTATAATAACATCCATTAAATAGTGGAGAAGTACTGTTATTTTTGAGGTTTCTAATGTGATGTCGTAAATAATTACATTTTATCCGCTTACATTGCAAACGTAGGCTGAACCCTACGAGTTTTATCAAAATAATGTACTAAGTATTGTACACATTGAAAAGGTCTACAGAAAAGTCCGCGATGGCATATGTCTATCTCTTATGGATAACCCACAATAACTTTTTTTTGTCATTTACTTTTTACGACAAATAATGGCTAATTTTCGAAGCGATTTTAACCAATACAGCATTAATCCTTAACCAATTAAATACCTTGAATACATTGTTCATTTAATATAGATCTATATGGCCCTTTACACCGTATGATTTAAGTGAATATTTTCGAAGATATTACAGATTTAAAAATTGCGGGGCGTACCGTTTGCGGCGGTACCGGCCGGCCGGGCCGCTATGTTTTTATATACAACGTTAAAAGTTATTCTGTAGTGTATTTAGTATCAGCATTGCACCCGTGCGAAGCCGGGGCGGGTCGCTAGTAATTTATAAGAATCACAATCTGCTATGTGTGTTACATACCTATAAAAGAGCGTGTGTGTCGAGCACACGTGTCAGAAGTGAAACTTCATCGGCAAGTTTCAAAGATACAAAAATAGTCACCTTACTCCATGCCGTGACGGTGTTGCCATGACGCAACTTTGAAATTTTACTGTCAACGCTGCTTATCTACCCTGTTACTTATAAGTATGGTAACCAAATTGCTATCTACCCGGTTATAATATTTAAGGAAAGATACCAAGCAATCTTCTAATATTTTGTCCAATTATTTTATAGTTTATTTTCTATACCATTTACACATACAAAATCCTTAAAATCTCAATACAAAGCAAAATAAACTCACGTTGCACATTCAAGAAGACCACTTCCTCTCTGAAACCGTAATGGTTCTCAGCGCGGATGATGTATTCGCCGCGGTCCTCTAACTTGGCGCGGTTGATGATGAAGTAGTAGTCATCACCGGCGTATCTGTGGATGGAGTTTATTTTAAAATATTGGCTTTACAGTAAGAAGAGAAACATAAACATTTACGGTTTAGATATTTAATATACTGCCTCCAATCGCCGTTGCTATACAATCGAGTGAATTATAAAAAAAAATTGTTGATGCTGGTCCTTCGAGCCGGATCTATTCGATCTTAAGTTGTAGACCACTTCATATGTATACTTAACAGAATGTCGTTGCAATATCTGGTCCTTCGAGCCAGAAATTTCAGACCTAAAGGTACGTCATAAACACTAAAATTTTCAGGTTATTTTGCGAGCAACTGAATTACTATCTTATACGATCTGGTCCTTGGAGTCGGATCTATTCAATCTTAAGTTATAGATGTAATTTGTTTTTATAATAAATGTACTCACCTCTTCATATATTGAACAGACTGTTTCAGATCTCTGTTATTATGCAATCAGATGGATTGTTATTATTATTTTGTAAGATCTGGTCCTTCAAGCCGGATCTATTCGATCATGTCGTACCGACGTATCTTTCTTATAGAAAACAGACTTTTTAATTTTAAACGACCAAGTGAGTAATTGTCTTTTAGATAGCTGGTCCTTCGAGCAGGATCCATTCATATTAGTAAAGAAGACGATGGCTATATAAGATGTACATTTTAAACAGTATAGATGTAGAACAGCACACTAACCTCTTCATATATTTAACAGACTGTCTCAGTTCTCTGTTATTATGCGACCACGTGACGGTCGGCGCTGCACATGCAATGATGCGGCAGTACAGTTTCACAGACTGGCCCTCGTAGCAGAACGCTGATTGGGGCTTGATCACGAACCGCGGGGCTGCTTGGCGACGGTCTGCGGGCGGACACATAATAAATAAATAAATAAATATTATAGGACATTATTACACAAATCGACCTAGTCCCACAGTGAGCTCAATTAAGGTTTGTGTTGTGGGTACTAGGCGACGATAAATATAATATTTAATAAATACATATATAGATAACACCCAGACCCAAGAACAAATAATTGAGTTCATCACACAAATATTTGCCCTGACCGGGGATCGAACCCGGGACCGTCGGCTCAGTAGGCAGTTACTTACCACTGCGCCAACCGCGTCGTCAAGTCAAGATAGACAGATTATTGATGTGTCAGACAGGGGAGGCAGAAATATTGTAAGGATTTGTCGTATTTTTCACGTTTGGGTGTTTTATATATTTTAAAAAGCGACCACTATAAATAATACAAAAGAATTCTGGATACATTTAGTTACACATTACTACATTAGTTATTACAAACAGCATTTTGACTAATATATTTGTATCCTTATACCATTTTATAACCATACGATATTGAACTGTATAAAAAAATCAATATTATAAAATATAAACAGTCAATAATTTTAATCAATAAGTTTTATCTTTATATTTTCAGTTTAGTCCTACATTACTGTGAAGTAAATATAAATAATAGCACGTACCGAATTGTCCGTCATAGATCTTCCATTTCTCAATGAGTAGTTTACGCAGCGAGCTGTACTCGCTTATCCTGCCAATCGGCAGCACGAATGATGACCAGTTCTGGAAGTAAAGCGAAGATTAGTATGCATTTTGCTAAAAATAAGTGTATAGGAGGAATTTGATTCATTTATAATTTCGAGAGATTTCTAAAAAACATGAAAATCAAGACAATGCGTGAGTTTTTCCAGTACATAGCTTAAAAATTTATGATGGCACGTGGAAATTCTGTACTGTTAAATTATAAAATCTCTTTAAACTAAGTATTTTTTTAAGGAATGAACATTTAGCTTATAGCAAAAGAAAATGTCAAGTCAAGGCAAAAGTACCTTTTTAAAAATAAACTTTTGAATAAAAAAACAAACCAGGAGAAGATATATAGGGCAATTTTATACCCATTAATTGATTAAAATAACCCCATACCTGGTATTTAGCCCTTAGTCTATCCCTGAGCGCCTCCAAGCGAGCCGCAGCGATAGTTGTGCGACTGGCAACGTCGCCGGCCAACCAGCGGTGCGCCAGGCACTCGTGTGCTGTCATACGTTTTCTGGAAGAAAAATAATAGAAAGTTCAGGTAAGGTATTTTGAGGAAAAAATTATATTTATTAAGATCTGTAGAGGGGACCGGGGAAGCTTTTTGGAATTGGTAGAATGTTAAATGTTGTCTTTGTGAGGTAGAACATTTCTACTTCAAAGAACAGATTGAATATCTATCTATGTACTTAGAAATTCAACAATTAATGTTAATTTCTATCTATTTAGCCCAGCAGAGATTCAGAAAGTAAAATGTTTAGGCCCGTATTCAAGACAAACAATATTGCTGGAAACTGCTGAAATCTTACATTCATCATGGAAGATTTTCAACATTCACACAGTATTTTCCAAAACAAGTAAATACATGGCGTAACACTAAACACTAAACAGGCTTTAGTATGCCAGAAATCTAACCAAAATTGAAGTTTGGCATTTGACTTTTCCGATAAACTTTCAACGTAGAGCTTTTCAAAACAAAAGAAAGTGCCCAAAATTCCACTTACTCCTTATTCTTAACCAGCAGGCGTCTGATAAAGTCCTTAGCATCATCAGACACATGCTGGAAGGCCTCCTCGTCGAACTCCCAGTCGCAAGCCTTGACGTTCTTGAGGGTTTCTATGTCGTTGTTACCCGCGAACGGTGATAGCCCGGATAGTCTGGAATGGATGAAGAGAATTTGATGAAATTTGTTTAAAACTGAAGTAAAGATCTGTTACTAGGAAGAAAGGCGTATTTAACAAAAACTAAAAACGGAAAATTAAATGTTTTAGTGAACGAAACGAGAAATTGATTGCTATCTTTGAGAACTTTTTTTGTTTCCTCTTGATGTCTTGGGACAGAATAGAAGTGCAAAATAGTCATATAAATAATCAAAACAGCCCATTTATAAATCAAATAAATAAAAAATAATAATTGGTTACGTATTCCGTCAATTTTGCTAAGGTTTTTAAATTTTAAATATGACTGTTTTCAGTCGACTAGTATTTATTTTTTATTTAATATCCAGTCAATTTGAACCAAAGTACCTAGCGACATTGCAAACATGAAAATATAAACTCATCTATTGAGTAACTTTAAGAATCTATACTAATATTATAAAACTGAAGAATTTGTTTGTTTGTTTGAACGCGCTAATCTCAGGAACTACTGGTCCGATTTGAAAATTCTTTCGGTGTTGGATAGCCCATTTATCGAGGAAGGCTATAGGCTATACAGGGTGTAATCGTTAAGTGTGCACAAGCGATTATTCCGTAACTATTGCAGATATCAAAAAACTTTAAACTGATATCGAAAGTACTTAACCTAATGAGTAAAATGGCCATAATAAATTTTTAAAAATAAAACGAGAAATAACCAAAAATGTTACATTAAACGCTCCCATACAATTTATTTCCCATACATTTTGTATTCATAGTAGATTTTCGAAGTGACGTCCTTATTGTGCAATACAATGAGGAGGTCTATTTACAGTTTCTAAATGAACTTCCCTCCAAATTTGCGAAGTAATTAAAGCAGAAAACCAAAAAAACAAAAAAAAAAGCTAAAATCTTTCATATTAAATGTATAGGTTGATCCAAAAGTAATGATAATTGGGTATTTCCTGTGCACATAAAAATATAAAATAAATGTTTTATGCTTGCTCATGTAATCACTAAGTTATCACAAAAAAATTATATCTACAGGCCACGTTTCCAAGTATTAACATTAATTTTAATGTGAACAGTGCGAGCCAGAATGTTTCCCGACGAAAAGAAGAAACAACGATTCGACATTTAGAGGGTGAATTTCTAAATTTTTAATGAGATCAGGATAATTTTTTGTCACGATTTGTGACCATGGGCGTTACCTGGGTTCACCATGTTTATGCTGAAACCAAGAAACAATCAATGGCCTGGATGCGAGCTTCCAAAGTGACGGTGAAGATTTTCAAAGTGAAAATTAGTGGGATAGATTAAAGCCGTAGTTTTTTGGGACGCTGAAGAAATGTGGAATATTTTAAGAAGGTAGCCACTACTACACAGGGCTCTTACTACACAGACCAAATTAAAAGATTGCGGGTATGTTAGTAAGAAAAAGAGACATGGCAAACTTCGGTCTTGAATGTTGGTTCACCAAGACAACGCACCAGATCACAAAGCGTCAGTTGCGATGGCTGCCAATCAAAAATCGGCATTGAAAATGCTTGAACACCCACCCTGTTTGTAAGATCTAGCTCCTAGTTAATTCTATCTCTTACCTCGGCACAAGAAACACCGTCGATACAAGAAATTTTAAGACGACAGCGAAGTGATGGCCGATTTTGAGGGGTTTTTGTAGATGAAGTCAAAGTTTTTTTTTCTAAGTTAAGGAAAAAAAATATCGAAGTATATTATCTAGTTAGAAGACTATCTAGAGAAATACATAATTATTTTAACTGTAATGACCTTGTTTAATATTGATTATCATTACTTTTGGATCAACCCATGTACATGGGATATTCATATCTCATACTAAATGTATGGGAGGGTTTAAAGTTAATTTTTTAGATATTTCTCGTCTTATTTTTAAAAATTTATTATGGCCATTTTACTCATTAGGTTAAGTACTTTCGATATCAGTTTAAAGTTTTTTGATATCTGTAATAGTTACGGAATAATCGCCTGTGCACACTTAACGATTACACCCTGTATATCATCATGCTATGATCAACAGGACCTGAGCACTGCGGGTAAAACCGCAGGGCACAGCAAGTTAAGTATAAAAAGACAATACTCACAATACATAAGCGAGAACACCAACGGCCCACATGTCAGTGTAGAAGCCGACCGGTTCTCGTTCCACGATTTCTGGCGCTGCAAATTCGGCTGTGCCGGTGGATATCTTGACAACTTCGTTAGGATCAAGTTTGGTGGCTAGACCGAAGTCAATGATCTGTAAAATAAATAACAACAAGAATTAGTTTATTTTCTATTATATATTAGTTTATTTTTATTTGCATACAAATTTACCAAGGACGATACAATAATTAATCTAAGATATTTATATGGACCGTCAACATTATCGACATTTCTTTCTAATCTATAATATTCTTATTTATACACAGAAAATATTATTTCTTCGTCGTAACGTCTTCTACTTTCCTTGATTTTGTGTAATGCTTTTGCATTTTGTATGTGCATAAAGAATAAGTATTTATTCTTTATGCACATACATCTGTATAGATAAATATTAGATACAACAAAATAGCTCTTATCACCTTAACATCAGTGCCCATTCTCGTCTGGCACATAACATTTTCTGGCTTCAGGTCCAAATGTATGATATTCTGTTCGTGCATATGTTTGACTCCTTCACAAACTTGTCGCATGTAGTGAGCTGCTTCTGCTTCGCTCATGTTGTATCCTGGCTCTGTTATACGCTCGAATAACTCGCCTCCGGATAGGCTGAAAGTAGGATTAGTTATTTAGAGCCGATTTTTCAATGCTTGGATAAAACTTATCCGTCCAATAAAGTATTACACGATAATATTAAAATGTCACGTAAACTGTCAAATACGGGCAATTAGAATACGTTTTTAAAATGGTAGTTTTATACATTATTCGACGAATAAGTTTTAACCAAGGATTGAAAAATCAGCCCTTAGTAAAGTAGTAGGATTGGTAATTTAGTTAAAAGTAGTAAAGTAAAGTAAGAAGTGTCGCTAGGTGTTTGTTGAAGCAACAGTTGGACAATGTTGCTGTAAATAGTGAGAACTTTTCAACATGTGTTACGGACTCTGCAACATCCTGTCAAATGCCAGTAATTCCTAAAGATGTCACTTAATGGATAATTCAACTTTGTTGCTCAGGAAATGTTCATTATGAATACGATAAGACATAAAAATCATGGAATATATTTACTGAACTTTTTAATGCTATTAAAAATATTAAAATCACTGCCCATAAAAAATGCGGTGCTTAGGTACTTTAATTGACAATTTTACAGCAATAGATTTTTCACTTTTAAGCTATTGCATAGCTTCTATCGCGGACCTTGAGCGCGGGGACCGAATCCAGAAATTCCTTAACGAAAAAACCTCACGCTCCCCACTCCCACGGGCAAGGAGTTGTGGCTTGAAGGCATAGCATGCAATAGCTTTACCGCGGCAGTCCCCGAGTGACACACGTCTTTTTTGTTATTACTAAGACGTTGCAAATCCACACCTATTATAAACCAGTAATACATGAAATACTTCACAGCATACTCACAACTCAAATATCAGCACCATCTCGTCATCATCTTCAAACGCATCGTGCAAGTTGATCAGCTTCCTGTGATGAAGCTGGTTCATGATATCTATCTCCTTCTTGATAAGTTCCTTCTCCATAGCCCCAGTGACGGGTATGAACTTGGCAGCAAAGATATTGCCCGTGGCCCGTTCGCGGCAACGGTGGACCACACCGAACGCGCCTGTGCCTACAACATTATGCAAACCTTAGGCAACTGGGGTGAAATGAAAATAAATTTTTGGCTTGGAAAAGATTTGATCCAATTTCCGGTATATAGGTATGTTATTTTCTTTGTTTCATTATATTGATACTAGATTTCCGCCCGCGGCTTCGCCCGCGTTTTCAAAGGAAAACCCGCATAGTTCCCGTTCCCATGGGATTTCCGGGATAAAAACTATCCTATGTGTTAATCCAAGTTACCCTCTATATGTGTGCAAAATTTAATTCAAATCCATTCAGTAGTTTTTACGTGAAATAGTAACAAACATCCATACATCCATACTTACAAACTTTCGCCTTTATAATAGTAGTAGGATTTTATGAAGTCATTTCTAATTAATCATTTTGGCGTTGAAAAAGATTTATTAGCTGATCGTAGAGTGTATCTAATACCGATTTTTTTAAATAATCGTAAAATGTTATAGATAGTATCTTTATTCAATTAATCAATATAGAAAAAGTAATACTAAGAAATAAAAAATAGACTTTCCGTGATTGAATCAAGTTGGTAAAAGGTTATTAATTTTTGGATAGTGCGCATGTTTCCAAGTCGTTGTAGTAATCGGAAATCTATTTTTGTTTTGTCAAAAATTTTGAATAAACTTAGGATTAACCTTGATAATTATGTTTCTGAAATATTATGCTCATTTCTTTGATGTTACATCTAAAATAATCGTCTTCTACGTAACGATGGTGTATGTGAAATTAAATTTATGGATATATATTAATTCAAACCGCTAATATTTATTAACTTGTAAAACTCAAACCGTGTGTTAAACTATAATATTTCTATGAAAAATTATAAAGCAAAATATTATATTATTACTTCATAATAATACAATAAATAAATATATCATAAGTTTTCAAATATAATTCGAATAAAAAGCGTTGCATATATTTTTAATGTTATTTTTAAATTATATAATACGTAGATAATTTCATACTTTGTAAGAATGTTTTAAAACCCTAATATAATATGTGCCAATAATATATAAAAATAATACAAATATTTATATAATCATATAATGCGTGAAAGAGAGAGATGCAAATAGAAAGAGATGCAACTACATCGATCTATTCACACACAGACCTCGAGCGTGTTTCCGTTTAGAAGATCTCACGAAGTCACCTGCGAAATTCGACATTATGTACACTTGAAATAAGGTTTAAATTCGTTCAACTACTCGTGTTAGTTTGTGTTACTAATTCATCTATTTCTCAAGCAACTTCGTGAGTTAAGATCTACTTTATTTCCATGCTTTTTCGTATTTTAAATAATTACTAGTTTAATTAGAACTACATAATATTATTTTTTTATGATTAATTTGTATTTTTTTCGGTTGTTTTATTAAATATCATTGTTATTTTAAATACAGTGAGCTAATTTTAAAATGTGCGTGGATTAACGCAAGTAAAATTTATATTGTTTATTTGATTTAGATAGTAAGGCATTGCTTTTAATTTTTCATATTAACATTACAAATCCGTTATATTACGTCTACGTTGACTTAAGACACACACGTTTAATTTGCATGCAAAAAAATGATCTACTAAAAGGACTTAAGAAATAATTTGAAATTTATAACAAAGTATATTATCTATTCTGTAGTGTAGCCAACATTAAAAAGGGGAATGCTTAGAATGCTTAAAAATACACACACAGAGAAAATATTATACATTTACATAAAAGTAAAATTGCTAGCTGCCAAAACGTACAACGTGTCAGAGGGAGATAGAGAGACATACTTACTAATTTCACATTAAACTAACCTACAAATTGGAATAAAACCCCACATAAGAGCAAGAGAGATGGACATCACTAATCTCAATTAAGACCAACTATTAAGGGGTACAATCACTAATGTCACATAAAACTACTTACTCGTGATTTAATTCTCCATACATTAACTACTCGCAAATATATTCTACGTAAAAAACTAACTACTCCCCAATACTTTCTTCATACAACTAACTACCAACTAAAAACTAACTACCAACTAAAAACACACAGACAGACAAACAGACTCACCAATCTCCTCCAATATATCGTATTTGTCGTACACGGAGCACGTGTTGATCTCCACAGGTTGCGGTACATACTTGCTGTATATATCGAATACATAACTATCGTAGTCCTTGATTGGTCCGTGGTCTGCGTTCGTGCGTATGCGTTTGCCTGTCTCGTCGACTGTAATTAAAAAAAAAATTGGTTGTCTGTAAAGTCGGTTTACTGACGATAGTTGAACGTGACAACGTCTTAAGGCCGATTGTGCTTCTTTGTCGCTCGTTCCGCGCTCTCGCTTGCACTTCAAGCCTTACATGGAACGCCTCAGAGCGAGGTAACGCCGCATGAGTCATGTTTTTTCGTGCGTGCAGCCGGCTCTATCGAATTATAAGACGTTGTCACGTCAAAAAAGTAAGTTATGTTATCGTATTTAAATGCTGGACAGTTGTTATTAGCTGTTTGTTAAGGTTCTGTTAGTGGTAAATTTAATATTTACTGAAATTAGGTATCAACAAGAAACATAAGAAATTAGTACATAATTAAAATATCAAGAGAAACTGTATTATATGTAGTATATAAATAATAGACTTATTTAAAAACTACTTTTCATTTCCGTGATACATAAACATAAATTTACACTTAACCCGTCATCGTTGCGTTCACTTCAAATTCAATAAAAATAAAAATACTACGATTCGCGCATCAGAAACTTTTATTCAGTATTGTGACTTTACCTTTTTAATATAAAAAAGTACAGTCAAAACTTAACTAGACTTTCAGTCAGTCAGTCAGTTCTTTTGTGTAGACATTTCCAATTTTTCTTTTTCCTCACTTACCAGGATACTCCTTCTTTTTGAACTCCTTCTTGATAATCGCCTTGGTCTGTACCAATGACGTTGGTTCGCTTGGATCTGATCTTCCGTAAATGTTCTCAGCGTATACGCGGAACTCGTACTGTTTGCCAGACGCTAGGCCGGTGATGGCCATTGTTGTGAATCTGGTAAAAAAGTTAGTATTTATTATATTTATTATTGGTCTGATGTGTTGAGAATTTGGTTTTATTGTAATTGTATTGGTGGTAGATTATGGCTTGATAAAGGGATATTAATTATGGGACGCCAATAGAGATAAAGAAAAATTAAAGTTGGTTTAAAATTTAAATATTTGTAAAATATCAGGTATTTATGATTTGGTAAGAATATAATTCTTGGTCAGCTGTCTTTTAAATTGCTTTGAAGACCTTGCTAGTCATTTCATAATTTATGAATTTTGCTTGATTTGCTTTGGTTATATTTTTGCTTGGTTTGGTTTAAATTGTTAGTTCATCCTCCTTAACTCATAATATCTTGTTTCTATTTTTATATAACAAAATACTAATTTATGCTTGATACATATTTGAATCAAACATAATTTGACCTGGTGTTCACCTACTAGGTTAATACCACCATTAGATCACTACTCGCTATAAAAAACGCTTCAATTTAAAAAAAAAAACCCCTAAATACATTGAGATATTATTACTACGTATAGAGAGGACACCACGAACAAAATTTGATGGCGGCGCGCGGCGGCACGGGCCGGCTAGTGTGTCAAACACTTTGTATTCTGCCTTTTATTGCTTATAAATTAAAATCAATCAATGTAATAAAAAAAAATTGGTTTGAGACGATTGACTCTAACTCGTGTTACAAATAGTGTAGTAGCGATGTCCTCTCTAGTAAGTATTACATAGTAACTCAATGTCTAAATAAAACACTATACACATTCTCACCTGGTATTGCCCACTCTGATCCAGCTGGACATGGGATGTTCCCGTTTCTCCACCAAATAATTGGTGATATCGGATCCACCGTCCCACACAGGCGCTCGCCAGCTGAGAGCTAACGAGTCCACGCCCACGTTGTCCACTGCTGGGAACCGGGGTGGGTCGGGGCGGTCTGCAAATAAGGAGTTTAATCTCTTATATATAAAATTCTCGTGTCACAATGTTAGTCTGCATACTCCTCCGAAACGGGTGGACCGATTCTCATGAAATTTTCTGTGCATATCGGGTAAGTCTGAGAATCGGCCAACATCTATTTTTCATATGTACCACGGGCGAAGCCGGGGCGGACCGCTAGTAATGTATAAAATAGAATATGGACGTAATAATATGCAGGTAAATGTCAATCAATATTTTAAAGACAGAAGAAGTAAAATTGGGAAATTCAAACGTTTTGAATCGTTAAAAGAGGAAATTACACCACACCTGCTCGAATAGAAGTTTTTATAGATTAGAGATGGTAAAAGAATATGTTAAAATGGCGTCGATTTAACAAAATTCTTCCAGATCAGACGTGGGAGGGGCAATTTAACATAAATAAAATCATTATTACTTCTATAAAAATCTCCACAGACAGTTTTTTTTTAATTTTCTTCGATCAGAAGTGGTATAGGTTATATGTGAAATAATTTTTACTCCTATAATTAATTATTTTTAAATACTTACCGCTAATCTCAATATTAATGGTAGCGGAGTCCTGTCCGAGCTCGTTCTCAGCGGTGATGCGGTACGGGCCCGAGTCCACCTTGCTCGCGTCGCGGATTGTTAGGATCGCGTGACGTTCTGAAATAAAAATAATATAAAAATTCAATATTTAGTTTGTAAGAAATATGGAAAATTTACCGATTTTATGTAAATAATTCATTGTTCAGCACAAATCACCAATTGATTGAGCGGTTGGCTTGGTTGGTAGTGGCCCTGCCTTCCAAGCCGGAGATCGTGGGTTCGATTCCCACCCGGGGCAAATATTTGTGTGATGAACATAGACGTTTGCTCTGTGTCTGGGCGTTAATTATCTATATAAGTATTTATTTAAAAATATTATATATATATATATATGTATGTTTATCAGCCATCTGGTTTCCATAACACAAGCGAAAGCTTGGTATGGGATCAGATCGTGCCGTGTGTGAAAATTGTCCTGAATATTTATTTATTTATTGGAAAAGTGGTGATTATTTTGTTGAATGTTGTCACATGAAAATCAAAATGTGTCTTCATTAATCGGATTGTAGATAGCGCTATGTATTTTGTAACTAAAAATAATAATAGCACGGATATATAGATAAAAATATAATATGCATAAGGATTGATTACATAATGTATATTTTTTAAAGACCAGTCAAGTACATACTATTTCAATTAATGTGTTAACACTATAAAGTTTAATGCATCTATGAAAAGCATCAAATGATAAATTATTTATTGCACTTTTGACACCTCCATAAAAAGTATATTTATTAATAAACTCAATAACGAGACTGAGATAATTCTAAGCAGAAATAAGGGTGTTTTTCATGAAGCTTCATTTAATTTAAAGTTTGTAGCGTCAAAAGCGATACTTTTGGTTATTGACAAACACATTCCTCGCTACACATTATAGGTTTAAAAGCACCCTAGTCCTAAAGCTGACTTTCCATCACCGATTTTTCTATTTCTTTCACTATTTTTATTTTCCCTCACCTTTCCTCTCCACATGATAGTGCAGGCCAGACTCTATCGTCTCTCCCTCTCGCACCCACGTGATCTTCGGCACCGGATGTCCGGTGAACGGTATCTTGATAACGACATTTTCTCCCTTATCGAAGTATGCCGTGTCTCGGAAGCGTGGTGGTACGTTTAGTTTTGGTGCAGCTGTGGATTTGGAAATGGTAATAGATCACTACATAGTATAAAACAAAGTCGCTTTCTCTGTCCCTATGTCCCTTTGTATGCTTAAATCCTTAAAACTACGCAACGGATTTTGATGCGGTTTTTTTTAATAGATAAAGTGATTCAAGAGGAAGGTTTTAGTATATAATTTATTAGGTTTTAGACAAAGCGGGCGAAGCCGCGGGCGGTAAGCTAGTTAGGAATATTTCTAGAAAAACAGATGGAGAGATATATCACAGTTTTGAAGTAAACACTTCTTGGTTGTCACTTGAACACGTTTTTACTGGACAGTTTTGGACAGTCGTGCCAAAGCATGTCATTTGTCTTTTAAATAAGTAAATAGTTTAAACGTCAACATTATTGGTTAAAAACCAGAACGAGATTTTAAAATATTTGAAATTTCGTTTTCAGATTGTATACTAAAATTTTTATTTCACCAAATAACCATATTAAACTGGAGCATGCAGCATTCTCAATATCAATTCATCAATTTCTCAATATAGATGATGAATGACCTTCATTTCTAAATATACCGTATTTTTTTTATAGTAAAAACCTAAACATTTTTAGGCCATTGCTTCTTTTAAGAATAAAAACTAAACATTTTTTAGGCTATTGCATTTTGAACGTCTAAGTCAAGACCCGATCTGTCAGTCTGTCTATCAGCATACTCACTCATAATAAGCAGTTCAGCCCTAGTGCTTTTGGCTCCAGCCTTATTGACAGCCCTGCACTGGTATTCATCAGCGTCTTCACCATACACTTCGACCACGGTGAGGAAATGGTTGTCACCTTCGCTCCAGATTCGGTGGCGAGGACCGTTCGTTATTTCGCGAGCACCTGGGTAAATCGTGTTAGTATGAATTAATTAGTAATAACTATTTATTACTAATTAATATAATCTAAATATATATAAATCTCGTGTCACAATGTTTGTCCTCAATGGACTCCTAAACCACTTAACCGATTATAATAAAATTCGCAAACCATGTGCAGTTCGATCCAACTTGAGAGATAGGATAGTTTAAACATGTAGGTACCTCGGGCAAAGCCGGGGCGGACCACTAGTATATAGATAAAATGAGGGTATTGTTTTTGGAATAGAAAAATTGGTAATGTAAGTAGTAGAGATGAAACACTTAAGAAAGAAACACTATTCTTAGAGACTTGGTAAAAGAAGTAGTCATAATGTGGGAATTTATGACGATGAAAACATAAAACGAAATAGAAAAGTATGAATTTAATAAATTAAGGCCTAAGCAATTTTGCGCTATTATTGAAGTTCAAGGAAATAACTTAGTTTTATGTCACTCGTCAAAAAATATCTGAGCAATGTATAAAACATTCGTGAAAGTTAATTTGCAATGCCAATTGTATCACTCAATAGAAAACTCTGCCCAATACACAAGTAGGCAGAGTTTAGCATGAGACAATTTTCTAATTTAGTGAGTCTAATTAATAAAATTTTTTAGCGTGATTGTAGCTCTATTTGCTGTATGTCAGGATAGCAACTCTTCTTTTTTTTTAATTGTTATCAAACATAATCCATACTTAATATTATAAATGCGAAAGTAAATCCCACGGGAACGGGAACTATGCGGGTTTTTCTTTGACTGCGCGGGCGATGCCGCGGGTGGAAAGCTAGTAATTAATAAATAAACTCACCCTTATACCACGTGATAGTCGGTTTGGGCACACCGGTGATGGTGCACGTGAACTTGGCGTTGTGGTACTGGATGCAGTTCGCGTTCTTCAGCGGCTTCACTATCTCTGGCGGTATGGCCGCTGCAAATTATAATAATAATTATTGATAAATAAAGAGTTTAGGATCTGTGCATTGTTGCATTGAATTCCTTAGTGAAGAACAACAATTTAAAAAGTATTTTTTAAATCAACGCAGCGCACTGCCCGTGCTAATTTCAGGAACTACTGGTCCTATTTGACAAATTCTTTCGGTGTTAGATAGCCTATTTATCGAGGAAGGCTATAGGCTATATATCATCACCGAGTGAAACCGCGGAGCGCAGCTAGTAGTAACTATGTTGTGAAGGAAAAAATAAAATAGATATCTTAATATATATAAATCTCGTGTCACAATGTTTGTCCTCAATGGACTCCTAATCCACTTAACCGATTATAATAAAATTCGCACACCAAGTGCATTTCGATCCAACTTGAGAGATAGGATAGTTTAAACATGTAGGTACCACGGGCGAAGCCGGGGCTGACCGCTAGTATTATATATTATTTACCTGCTGGATCCTGCGCACGAACTTGCTGACTATTCGTACTGGGTGGCGATACTCCAGCCTCATTCTGTGCGCAAACACGGAACTCGTACTGGCGACCCTCGATGAGATTGGCGCAGTTGAGCTGTGTTGCCACGCATAGTGTGGCGTTCACACGCTGCCAGCTTTGTGAGCCGACTTCGCGTTTGTCTACCCAGTAACCTGTTATTGAAGATAAGAGAGATATTTTCAATGAGAAAGTTTAGGAAAATTAGTGTTCTTTTGTAAAACAGTCGAATCAAATCAAATAATAATAAGATGCGCATGATAGTGTAGCGTTCACGCGTTGCCAGCTTTGCGAGCCCACTTGTTGTTTACTCAGTAGTACCCTGTGAAAATTATTGCTATTTTGCAGGGAAACAATGCTTTTGTTAAATGTTTATTATGGTATAAAGTTAACGATCGAGAAAAAAAAAATGTTATTTTGCCAAGTTCAGTTGCTTTTGAATAATTGGGCCTAAAGTTAACAATATACCATTTAATTTTTATTTTTTTCAGTTCATCTTGTTGTTAACGGTTTGAAGCTATAATAAAAAGTGACCAAATATAAAAAAAAAAATCATTAGCTTTTCTGAACATGAAATCAAAACTGTCCAATTTTAAATGACCACAACTATTATTAAAGCGCCAAAAGAATACAAAATAAATATAACTATTATATAAAGATAATATTTCACTTTTTTTTTTGTATTTTACCTTGTATCCTAGCACCTCCATATCGAATATCACTATTATGTATACGTAATATTTCACTATTTTTAAATTTCATTGTGTATGTTACCTTGTATCCTAGCACCTCCATCGCTCTCTGGTTTGTCCCATTCGAGATGCACAAAGTGTCCGCCCACTTCCACGATCTTCGGGATGCCGGGCGCTGATGGCGGGTCGAACGGTGCCTTTGCCTATAGGAAATTAAAATAAGCTTGTAATAAACTTATAAAACAAGAAACAATCGTAAAAAAGCGATAAGTCATGGCCTAAACAAAAAAAATATGTATATAACTTGTAATATCTATAATTTGTAACTACATTCTTGCAAATAAATATAATTTGAATGTTTTTCTTTCATTCCTTCTAAACGTTAATTTTAACTGTAGTACCTTCTCAGTTTATTAGCCAATGAAATTTTAAGATAATTTCGAATAAGAAATTGCGTTCAAAAATGAATTATAATAAAATTGAACATATATACTACAGTTTCTTGATTAAGCAATGAAAAAAAAATCTGTAAAATATGGCTGCAATAAAATATTTTAAATATACTATTATCAAAATGTTCCCGCTTTAGGCATGGGAACTGGAATTTCTTTAGGGAAACCCAATATTCAACACCAACGCCCCATTTGTACAAAAGTTTCTTTATGAGTAAAAAAATACATTCTACCCGGCCAATAAATAATAAATAAAAATGACAATCCATGTCGGTGCGCGCGCGATTGCTATTATAAATTAACAGGCGTAGACACAAAATATTATCAATACAAAAACACGTTCCAACCAACCTTAACAGGATTGACACCTTCCAACCCCGGCCCTATACCATTATCATTAGCGGCATGTACTCTAAAGTTGTACTCCTGTCCCTCCGTGAGCCCATGCACTGTGAACCTCGTGTCCCTCACAGAGGACGCGATAGTTATCCAACTTGTTCCAGATATATCTATCCTCTCAACCACATAATGGGTGATTGGTAGACCACCATCGTAAGTGGGTGGTTTCCAGGTCAAAGTGCAAGTGTGTCGGGTTATATCGGTCGTTTCTAGCGGGCCTTGCGGCGGGCCCGGCAGGCCTGTGACTGTTATAGAGAAGGTATCGGATATTTCGCCGGAGTTGTTCTTGATTGTTATCTTGTAGGTGCCTGCGGGAAGGAATATTTGTTAATATAATATTGATTGTATTATGTACATTTTGACATTAATGTATTATCAGTCAGTTAGAAGATTCAGATAATCAACTTAGGGTTGATTTTTCAATCGTTGGTTAAAATTTATGCATCGAATAACGTATTAAACTACCATTTCAAAAATGTGACATTTTAAATTTTAGTGTAATACTTTATTGGACGGATAAATTTTAACCAAGGATTGAAAAATCGGCCCTTAATTAAATTGATTCGACCACGTGGTTATCATAAAAGTTGGTGGACAGGATATTATGTATTTTTAAGACGTTTTCGCTTTCCTATTACTAAGTTTGACAATTTTTTAAATGGTAAGTTTGAACCAATTCCTACAATTTAAGAATTTATTAAACACTTGACCGTAATTTGAAGCTTACTTCATTGAGAA